>JASGAT010381538.1:0-11369 GCA_030220025.1 Chelon auratus
AGAGAGCCGCCGAATCGCCAGCTGCCGCCGTCTTAACCATCATCTTCAAATGTACTGTGATCTCGCTCTCTCAGCGTTGGTCTCTCCCCGCTGCTACCACGTTACACATCAGCGCGGGGGTTATAATTAGCTAGCTGCACTGTCGTCTGAGCCACCAACCAACCAACCAAGCAAGCAACCATATCGTGGCAAAGTGAAGTCTCTCCTCCAATGCTCAGAGCACTGAAATGCTGTGGATTTAGATTAATCGCAGATTGTGCTGCAGCTTCCCTTTGAAGTCCATTGTGATGCTCATTCAACTTTAATGGTCTTGGAGCCTACTGAACATATTCAGATTGAAGCAAATTGGACCGAGAGAAAATGTGAAAATCCTTCATTCTTAATTCATAGCGCATCCACGGCAGGGATCAAAGTCATTTTTAAATTGGAAGATAAATAGATTCACATGATGGGGAGCAAAAGCAAGGACTTAAAATTATTGTGCAGAGAACTGAATTTGGTCTAAATGACTGTTATTGCATGTTGATGGTCTACGATTGAATCAAACTTCCACCAATTTTACCATAACACACGCCAGTACATCATTGTAGTGGGTGCACTGGCATGTATTATGTTGTATCAGAGAGCAGGTTTGAAATTTCAGTACAGTCACTTTATGTTCACTGCCATCTTGGAGTAATGCGTCTTTGGCAACAGTTTTCCTGCTCATGAAAGGAATCAACTTTCCAGCTGGCAGCATAAAATAAGGCAATTAAATTTGCTTTAATATTAACATTGTATTTATGCAATGGGCACGACTCGATGGTTTTGCTCATAATCTAGTTCAGGGACATTTTCAATTATGGAATTTATAATTATACTGGTATACATGTACGTATATGGACAAATGTCATTATGCATTATGTGAGGCAATGTATAAACCATCAAGAGCACCGTGTGTGCGTGTGTGTGTTCATGCATGTCACTCGCAGGCGTGCTTGCCTGTGAGCGACATAAAAAAATTCACGCTAACATCACTCGCCCAGTCCGTCTTTCACACTCACTACAGCTCCGACATCAAGCCTTAACCCGAATCTCCCGTCAGACAAAACGTCCAGTCATCTGTAAACATTAGCTCGCAAGGTATAGAAACTGATGCAGGCACACTCAGAAGCTCTGACATGGCATGGATGTCTGTTTCTCACCAAGCTGTCCTATTTCCTCACACTTTACTCACATCATACTTTGTTTGATGCCTGCCTGCCTGCCTGCCTGCCTGCCTGTCCCACTAAGGCAAAGGCAATAGCCCGAAAACAGCTGTGGACAGATGGTGCACATGCAGCTGCACAAGCATGCATAATTCACTTACATGCAGTGCATGAAGGCATGCAGCACATGCATCTGATTGTGTTTACTAGTTTTCTTAGAATGGCTATCCTCAAGTAACATTTGGTAGACGCTCTTGTGTTGCATTTGCTTGATGAAAACATCAAATAAATGCAAACAAATGCAAACCAAGTAGAGCTCACAGACCATCCAAGCACAGCTGATGGATGAGACGTTGCAAAGGGCGCAAAGGTATCGCGGTAAATAGTCAGGAGTTTGGCCGTGAATACTTGTGCTTCTCTGACACTGGCAGGAGGCCTGTTTGAAGTTGAAAGAAGCTGGCTCAGTTGGCTCTAATGTAGTCTCTTTACTAGGACTGTCTGATATATCTTGGACCTTTTCACATTTTGTGTAACTAAAGGCTTACACGATCTGAATGATCCATTCTGGTTTGTTGCTCTTTAAGACGTTACGAGAGCGTGTGCACTCGTGACGTCACGCCAGGGTATTCATAGCACCGTCGGGAAAAACACAGTCCTCCTCCGGATTGGGGTTACAGGCAGCGGCACTTCATTTGCATTTAAAGCTACAGCCACTAATTTGCGCGGTTGGAGCATGGTCTAAAACCAGGGGTGTAAAAGCATGGTAGGATGAACAGTCTGTGTGATATTTTGAGCTGAAACTTAAAAGACACATTCAGGATACACATGAGACTCGAATGAACTTTTTAAAAATGGCTAAGATATGGGACCTTTAATATTTCACATTCCCTTAGTGGTGATGAATTCTGTTTCTTGAAGGTTTTGCAAAACTTTCCATTCCTATAGAGGACTAGGACTGTTATTGTCGCATGAAATAGCTTCAGAATGCCATCAGATAGATTATATATCTCATGTTAACAATATATTTTATATCAACTACGACCACATTTCACTGCTTATTCAGCCTGTGACATAAATATAAAGCCAATGTTATTTCAAATTTGATTTCCAGACAAAGATGATGTTATCCTGCTGCTTTGCACAACAAGGGAGATTGCTTTCCTTCTTTTTATTCAGCGATGATGATGTATACAAAAACGGATAAACACCTTCCCTGAAACTTGGTCTAGCGTATGAAAGCTCATTCCTCGCCTCTAAAACGTATTTTCCTGTGCTTCTTTGCAGTCAAGCCGACGGTGATCCACACAGACATGTTCGTCAACAGCATCGGCCCGGTGAATGCCATCAATATGGTAAGAATCAGTCTGCATGTATAACTAAGGAGGAGAATTTTTCCACACAAATTTCTGTCCAGCCGGCTTTGTTAATGAATGAATTAAAGGCAGAGAGTCACGTTGGATAGGATTCTTGCTCAGGAGCTCTTCACCAGGGGAAGATGTTTGCTGTCATAGAAGACTGGGGGGGTCCATGCCCCTTGTAGTATAGCAACAAAATGTCAGCAAGCAACTCAACAAGCCCTGAGATAAATGCAGCGTCTTTAATCCGTCTGATTGCAATAAGCACCCCGTATCTTTGAATACAAAACGCTGATTAACGGGTAACCATGTTGTGTTGCTCAGCAGGCCAGATCTCAAAGCGGCATATTTGCAAATGGCTCCGTGCACAGGCAAAATCTTAAGATGTTCTTGCTTTGTGTTTGCCAAGAACGGCATCGGCGACAATCTGAGGTGTCACCTATTCCAGATATTTGTGGTTTATTCACATAAATAACCCCTTCAGTGATTATCCTTGGGTCTGGGTCAAAGATGAGGAAGATTTAAGGCTTTCAGTCATCAAGTTTATTTTGGGTACCAATTGCCAAACTGTTTCTTTCTATACATTTTCCCTTAATGCAGTTTTATCAAGCTTTATGTCAGTATATTTTTGTGATCTTCTCTTCCAGGGAATGCTTTTTAATATAACGGACAGCAATACAGTTTAAATTGAATGGAATCATGTTATTATTATCTAGTTTGTTACAACCGCATTAGTTGTTTTACTCGAACACAATTGCATATTACTGTGAGCCAATATGTGTGGGAGAACTTATTTGTATCATCTTCCAAAAAAAAAAAAATCCTATTATTGTTTTCCCTTTTAGCACATTTTACAATTTTAGAAAAAACAAAAAATAACTGAATTCTGGATGATTCATATAGGGAGACGCCGCTCCATGATGCATTTTCATTACCACTGATAGCGTTACATAACTAAATATACAGCCGTGAAGCAGAAGTGATGACCGAAATAGAGCGTAACAGGTCATCTGAGAAAAACAGGAATAAAAGAAGGGGCTAGAATCAGCGTCTCTTCCAGGTTTCACATTGTTGGTTTTTTTTGTGTTTCTCATCCGTCCTTGCTGAGAAGCCATCACTGTTGTAATTCTGTAGAGCAGTCTGCTCTACATGGCGACGGCTTTCCATTCCACTTAGCCCTAGCTAAAACACCCACTCTCAATAACTGCCGCCAGCCACGGTGACGCTGGAAGAAAAACACTGACGGGATCGGTTAGAAAATGTGTGTTTGTACTCACACTAGTGAGTCTGCATACATGCATGCATGCATGGCTGAGTACGTGTGACGAGGGAACTCTGGTGACGTGGAAAGGTTGAACGATTGCTTCACATTCATATGCGAGGCGTGCGGTTGAGCCAGGGCGTTCACACGACGGCACGACAAATGTGAGGTTGGTAGTTTTTCTGAAGAGCAGAGAATAGGCCGATGGTGCGGGGGTGTGCATCTAAGCATGAACACAGTTTTGATTTCTTAATTATGCGTTAGGAATCTTTGAAACATGGCAAAGATACAACTAATGTGAGCGTGAGGGGGGAGGGAGGGATGGGACAAACTAACATAGAGAGGCTTTGAAGAAGAATCATAAATCGAGGCTTTGTAGCCAGCCGAGCCGCGCGGTTCATAGCGGCTGTTATGTGGAACTGTTTGAATTAAAAGAAATATGACTCCTGAAAGTATAAATATATATAAAGAGTATATATGAGTTAAATAAAAAAAAAAAAAAAAAAAGTAAATGTTTATCCTGCTTCATGGGCTCCAGATAAAAATCCTAACCTTTCTCTCATCGTTGATTCAAAATGTCGGTCTGTACCTTGATGCTGAGGGGATGGGAGAGTTGCCTGGTGAAAATGTTTTTCAAATCTCGTTTAGAACTCTTTGGCGTGGATTTAGACTTTATTGTTGGGCTAAGCTTTGTCAGAGAGTTAATGCCTCCATGCCCTCTTGCACACAAATCCCCAGATTTTTTTTTTTTTTTCCCTCTCTCCTCCTGTACTTCACTTTGAACCTCGGGGCTAAACCAATCCAAATAGCAAAATAAATAAAGTCTGAAAGCTCTCCCTCTGTTTCATGGCCTCTCCTTTTACTCTCACGTTAGACCATAGCTCACCTTTGCTCTTTACTCTTCTCATGCCTCCATTACTTCTATCATATATATGTTCTAACAGCTTCCATCGAGACTGAATAGGAGACAGAGGGTTTTGTCAAAGCTCAGGCGAAGTGGTGCCTCGACAGCAGGTTTTGAGGGTGGATTATACTTCAGTCAAACAATGGGACTTATTAATTGCCCCACTGAACATTTAATTTTCAGGTTGAGGGCGTCAAGATGGTCTTTTTCAACAGTGCTCTTTAGTTGGGACAAAGGAACTTCTTGGCCTGAATAGACACCATCTTGTCTGAGGAAGACGGACTGTGAAAAGATGTTCTGGTATTAATTTTCCACTCGCATAGAAAAGTTCCTTTCAGACAGCAACACTGATGAATGCCTCGTTTGATTTGGTCTTACAGCGAGACGCCGCACATTGTTGACGGCACCGAATGCAATACTAGCCCACTGTTTGCAAGGGTTTTCCCAGACAAACAGCGAGTTTGATGTGTGCTCATGGAGCAAGTTTAGTTTTTAAACCACAGCTAAGCATAACAACTGGGCCCCAACTGTGTTTCGTGTCACCAGGAATACACCATCGACATCTTTTTCGCCCAGACCTGGTACGACAGACGGTTAAAATTCAACAGCACGATGAAGGTTCTGCGTCTCAACAGCAACATGGTCGGGAAGATCTGGATCCCTGACACTTTCTTTCGCAACTCCAAGAAGGCCGACGCCCACTGGATCACCACGCCCAATCGCATGCTTAGGATCTGGAATGACGGGCGAATACTGTACACCCTCAGGTGAGACGACAGGGATGCCCGAGATGAGACGTACTTGCAACCAGCCATTTATTATTGTGTCAGCCCTTTTGCGTCGTGTATATATATATATATGAAGCTTGTCTTTACACAAAAAATTACAATAAAATAAAAGAAAGTCCTTCTAATTATAATAAACAAAAAGCTTCTCCATCCTATGCTGGAATGATTGCTAAGACCGTGGGGATTATTCCTTCTAGCAATGTTAGATGAAAAAGCAGAAAATAATAAATGACAGTAACAGACTTTTTTTTATTACAATATCATTTTGTTTTGTTGGTACTCATTATCCTTCCAAGGCTCTAACACAGACAACAAGCAGTGTGCATACTATAAAATGCATTTTGAAGTGCCCACTCTGTACAAATGATTCACTACATTGATCATCTTGAACAGGCCTTTGGGAAATTTTAACTTTCAGCATTTTAAGTTTAATTACCGTGCTGGAAATTTGCCTTGCAGGAATAGCAGGAAAGGTGTTACAGTGTTTTGGGGTGCTCTAACAATGGAGTATATGATTTAAAAGGTGGTATATATATTTTATATAAAGTTTTGTTCTTTTAGTGTCTGAATTATTTGACGTAATTGTACTGTGACTCATTATCCAACAATAACTCTGACAATAGACCTGACAATAGATGGTTTCATGGTATAAAATAACCAGCAAAGCAATGTGATGCGCGTTAAACTAGTTGGCAGATTAAAGTGAAAATATTAATTGAGTGTATTATCTTGTTTGCATGCAGTCGTAAATACAGCGGCCATTTCTCTCTGACACCACAATATGTCTTCAATGATAAGAGGGGAGAAGTCTCCTGGACTCTATCAAGCCGTGATGGATGTTCTCCTGCGCAGAACACTACCTCTCCACTTCATTAATTTGTTAAAGAACTCGGAACTTAACCGCTGGTTAATTAGGACGGCCGCTGTGATTCGGAGCACAGTGATACATGACAATAGCGAGTGCATGGATGGGTAAAGTCCTCCGAGGTCATTCTCTCATTAGCAGGAAGTTTAATGACTTTGCCTTCAAACTCTGTCAAGTGTGAAAAAGAGAGACGAGCGCGTTGCTGCGAAAAACATCAGTTTAGTTTAGTGGCATTTCAGTCAGTGTTTCCTTATGTCATGAGTGATCATTTTAGCCGTTTTTAATCTGGCACACTCTTTCATGTAAACTATTTTTTGGGGGGGTGGCTCTGCAGGTTGACCATTGATGCCGAGTGCCAGCTTAAACTGAACAACTTCCCAATGGATGAGCACTCGTGTCCCCTGGAGTTTTCAAGCTGTAAGTTTGGCTTTATGCTGATACCCTACTGTTTCACCCCTCCCTGTCTACCTATGTCTTCGCGCAAACACACACACACGCAGTCTGGCAACGAGTAAACAACATATGAGCATCGCTTAAGGAATACTTGTTAAATGAAATGAAACAAGCCAAAATAAATGTCAGATGACTCATATGCATTTTCCTGTACATATGAAAAGATGTATGCATGTACAGTATGCACAGTATATGGTATTGTAAGTGGTTTAACAGAAAGGAGGAGGCCTAGCACGTGGCAGTCAATACCTTCCCTCCTTACTTGCTACAAATCTATATCTATATGAATAATGTGAACCAAAAACATTTATTAAACTGTTTATGAAACCATTCATTCATTCATAGTACTGTGTGTTAGCGTTTAGGGAAGGGCTTCAATAATAGATTTGTCATTGCCAACTCAACCAAAGGCACCACTGATTGATTTCCCTGCACTTTGTCACTACCGTCAAAAAGACATTTCAAAAAAATGACACGGATCCAAATGAGTCACTGCCTCTACGCGAGGAGTGGATGAGGGGCAAGTTATGCTAATGAGGCCGCTATGGATCTACAGAGAGATGCACCATGGGATATTCTCCAGAGAGAACGCTTCCTAAATAGCTCCAGAGCACAAGAAAGAGCAACTGAGGGGATAGCAGGCCTAAAAATGGAACAGAGGCATTCATTTAAATTTGATGAAAGCCATGGATGTTTCTCAGAACTTTGAAAATTGCTTGATGTACAGTACATGAGCTCAGTCTCAGAAGCAGCAGGCAGAGCGGTGTGCAGCAATTCATCACGCGGCACATTTTCCGAGCACGTGCTGCAAAGCAACAAAGCATGGTACATTTACCGCTGCAGCATCTTTTGCAACGGCTTTGACTATAATTAGAGAAGATCAGAACACACCGTGTGGTTGGAGAATTTACTGATGTGCATATTTTAGCTTGCTTAAATTTTAATTACTGCAGGTTTTTGGCAGCACTGTGTGGTTTAAAGTGAATTCACGACATTGAACTTTTTTCTTTTTTTGAGCCCTGCTGTTCAAGCTTCCCTAAAAGACAGTGAATCAATAACACGGCCTGGATGCATTAACAGTGGAGGGGCAGACTACCTGCCTGGCTGGCTATAATGTGGCAAAGGGGCAGCGCATTTCATCCCCGTGCTACTTTCAGGTCCGGCATTACGGGATGTCTGAGAGCACTCTAGTCGTAAAAATCATTTAAAGTTTGCACTGAGGAAAGTTCATGTGCATTATTCAGAACACTCCCACATCAGCCGCACTCAGCACATCAAGACTGAGCATTGCGCTTGGCTAAAAATCTAAATAAGATCGACTGAAGATCATTACAGCCCGACTTTATCCCTTGTACTGGGGAAGATTTAGTCAGATTCTTGCTTAAAAGATTAGCCTATCCTTTTTTTTTTTTTCAACCCAACTTGGATACCAGACCGGCAATTACTCACAAACATGATTTGATTATGATAATGCATTGTCCAAGTGACTCAGTTTTAGGCAAGTGAGATTGCTGTTGTAATTCCAAAACATCAGTCGACAATTCACATGTAATGAAATTACTGAAATCCATGGATCAATGCTTTTAAGTCTGCCATTTATAGGAAGAGAAGTTTTCTCCGCAGAGCTGGACTGGGTGATGTTTTGTCGACATGTTGTGCAGGAGTTGTAATGCTTCTTTCCTGTAGCAGTTTATTTGCAATCTAGACCACGACTTTGTGAATATGGATTAGTCTAAAACAAAAAAACAGACCGTTTCATAGAGTCCAGTCTCCATATATTCCCTAAAAAGGATGGCTGTCATGGTCTTTGAAATACATTGTCATTTCTGCACCAGGCTCTTCTCTCGCCTCTGTTCTCTGAGTTTTAGCTAAAGCTCCGTGTCATTCTAAATGTTCTCACTTCTTCAGACGGCTACCCCAGGGAGGAGATTGTGTACAAGTGGAAAAGGAGCTCGGTGGAGGTTGGGGACATCCGCTCCTGGAGGCTCTACCAGTTCTCCTTTGTGGGCCTGAGGAACACCTCTGAGATCGTTAGGACTGTCTCAGGTAGGAAAAGACGTCATCTTTCCTTCTAATTAAAGACTCACTCTGTAAAGACTGGAAGAACGCATTGGTTCCTAATGTATACATCACCAATTTGAGTAAATTTCACTTCCTGGCCTTCTCAAATCGGCCACACCTCTTCAGTATCTTTCATACATTGCTTTCCCACTTCTTAGCTATGCTCCTCCATCGTACCTATACGAGTATAAGAGTTAACCGTCGTTGGTTGCAATCTCTACTAGCTGGTCAGATGGATTTAAACGGTGGCAATTATGAGAGAATAAAAATGTTCGCTGGAGGAAAATCTGCTGGACAGTGCTGACGTTTTTCCGAGTAAACAGTCTTTGCATGCGTATGCTTATTTGTTTATGTTCATATTCATGAGGTGTCTGTGAGTAATGTATGTAATGATCTGCAAGGAAATGCATACATGCTTTGCACTTGTCTGTGGTGTGAATTCAAGCAGGCCACAGAGATTCATTTTGGCCAGAGGAGACTTCATTCTCATTAGATTAGCTTCGTTACCACAGGGCTATCAGTTAGGTTTAGAAGCACTATTATCAGTTATATAACAGTCAAATCAATATCGTCATTATACTTGCCACCATTTGCAGATTAGCATTAGCGTGTACGCCTTGTCATTTCGCATGACACTCCCCTTTCAAACTAAGAGCCCGGTCTTATAAGAAGAAGGTAGGTAGTTGGATAAATTGGTAGCAGTGTGAAAGAATTACCAAGAATTGAATGCCTTTAAATCTGTATTTATTTATTTATTTATTTATTTTTGGTTGCACGTGTATTTTACAGTGATCATTTTATTACGGTGGACTGCATGAACATAGTGCCAACTTTAGAGCAAGTTACAGTGCCAGATAGTGGAGGTGGAACTCTCTCCTCTGATGAACAGTTTACTTGAAGGTTATATGCTGTATTGTTTTCACTGGGGGTGTTAAATCTGTTATTCCTGTTAGGTAATCCATTCCACTATAAATACTATACTATTGGACACAACACTACATCACTTTAGTTGCATGCAATGAAAAAAAATTTCCTCAAATGTGGTTTTGTTATTTTAAATGTGTGGATACAACTGCACAAGAAGAATGTGATTCCTGGCCAGCAGCCAGTCTGTGCAGTGTAACGAGCATACTCAAAGAGGCAGAAAGAGTCTTAAGGTGTGTTATGACACCGTACGCTTGAACTGCCACGGTGCAAGGTGATCAGAGAAGTAAAGAAATAAAATAAAATCTTTTGTAATATTTCTTCTTTGTTCGTTTTTTTTTTTTTTAAATGATAACAAAAACGCAATCTGTGTAAGAAGATGAGCTGCAGAGGAGAATTTGCAGAGTCCTCTGACTCTCTCTCTCTCTCTCCCTTTGATTGGGTTTGTTATTTCCACAAACCGCCATCTGCTCTCTTGTCAGAGCAGAGAACCTTGACTGTGGCTAAGAGACCTCTTGTCTCATTCTGCAGTCAGTCTGGGTATCTGACCTGCTTTGAGATTCGCAAACACAACATCTGTCTCAAAAAGCAGTCAGTTAGGGCATTATAATTACCCAGTCGTCTGTCTCTAGTGCTCGCCATGCTGTGGGCACTGCTTCTTTAATATGCCGTCTCACTGTCTCCCAGCTCCTCCCATGCACTTTAAGTTTGCCAAACATAATAATACTAGAAACATCAAAAGTAGTGGCGTATGTGTTTCGGTTTGCTGCTTTGATCGCTGAGGCAATAAATCCTCTTCTTTGACAGTAGTCTCCAGTTAGTTTAGTTCTGTCTGTACTTCCTACGGTTCTGTGCAAAAGTTTTAGACACTGAAAGAAAAAAGAAAAGTAAGGATGCTTTCAAAAGTCACACCATCTGTTGCGGCGATTCTGTCATTCTTGTTTCTGAAAATAGTTTTTGCATGACTCCGGCTGCATGTTCGTGGTCAATGTTACAAAAGAATCCACGATAACATTGCTTCTAAACCTGAAACTATATGTGCTACCATTATAGCTTAGCTTCCTTGCTTTAATGCTGTTATTAGAGCTAATACCACCGCAATATTAGAGCTAAAAACAGCACAGTTCCTTTAGTTGTTGCATTGGACACTGATGTGTGAGTGAAGTGTCATTATACTGCCGCTGCTTGTTCTCATCTGGACTGGAGGAGCTCTGGTAGCCATGGACAGCAGACTACATGTAACATTGCCACTATGGGATAAATAAAGGATTATCTTGTCTTATTTCTCTTTTTATTTAAGCCACTATGTTGAATCAGTTGAGGTGAGTTGAAATAGGTCAGATGAGGCAACAAAGGGCCTCATAATGGTAAGCTGAGCAGACAGGCTGGCAGGTGAATTGGCTTGATCCAGACAATGATGACTGTAGCAGATAGCCGGAGGAAGAAACTGCTTCTCACACACAACCAATCTCTTTTACAATCACACATCCGAGCTCTCGGAGTACCTCATTTTTTTTTTTAAATAAAAACAAAGATGATAAAAAGCGGCGCATGAACACAGAACGACTGAG
>JASGAT010381539.1:0-21926 GCA_030220025.1 Chelon auratus
CATGTTAAGATCTGATTTATTTCCTGAGTTGATTCTAGTTTATTTCTTCTTATTCTAGTTTTCCTGCTTTGTCGTCTTTACATCATCTCCTCTTCCTCTTCCTTTATCTTCGTCTCTCGTTGCTGCTTTAGTTTCCGGCGCTGTTTGCCTCCTTCTGACACCTCTTTTGGTGCCTAATTACAATTCCTCAGACACTGTTTTAGTCATTTATTAGAGTTAAATATAAGCACCGCTCTAAGGTTGTGTGACTGTCTCCATCAAACCCGCTAATTGTTGCAATATTCAATTTTCCTTTGTCTGTCTGAATGTGATTAGCGCTCAGCTGGCATCAATGAACTCAGATGTTATTTACACGTTGGCTTTGGGTGCAAAAAAAACTGAATATTCACCTCCAAACCTGCAGGATCCTCTTTTTTTAATCCACAATCTAACACTTTGTTTCTGCAATTGATTGAAAATAGAGTGATGAAGCTCCAACTACCAACGAAGAAGAAGAAGAAGAAGAAGAAGAAGAAGAAGAAGAAGCTGCTTCAGGTGTCAAAGGTGCCCGGGGGCGACCGCCCGGACCGGAGGGGGGTCCTGTTGTTTTTCCCTTCTTCTTCTTCTTCACATACTTATGTAAATGAGCCGTGCACTCCCTCCTTCCCATTGCCCCCCCCCACCCATCTAACATTAATTAGCACAGTGCTACCTTGCTCAATATTTGGTAACTGAGCCACCGCCGGCGGATGCAGAAATTTGCACGATTTGGCTTTTAATTAAGTGCAGGAGAGAGTACAGGTGTGCTAACGAGCAAAGAGGAGCTCATTTGAATAAAAATCGTCCCATTTAATTGAGGGTGAGGGTGTGTGGGGGGGGGGGGTTAATTAGGAACAGCAGCAAGACTTAACATCTGAAATTCTTCCGGCCTCGTTTTGAAGCTGAGCTGTGATGAGTCGCCGTCAGTGTTTCAGTAAATCTTTGATGTCTTTAACGTCCTTTAATAAGAAATGGTGGATTTTTAATCTCAGGATTTTATTTTGTATCTTTCAAATAATTTTTTATGTCAAATATTCATCCAGAATCATATTTATATATATAATATAAAATAAATCCCATTATTTGACGAACACCAGCATTCTGTCATGGTGACTTTAAACATTTTCTGTCATCCTCTTTGGTTTTTCCTTTTTCCTGTTTTGAAAGTGTTTTATTTCTTGTTTTACTTCCTGTCTCCACTGATTGGTCGACAGGTTTCTCCTCTACCAATCAGCTCTCATGTGAATATACAGTCCTGAGTTTTTGCTTTGTCCTTGTCAAGTCCTCCGTTGACTTCCTGACTTGTTCCCTCGTGGTTCCTGGCGTTTCTGAGTTTCATCTTTAGTTTTTGTGGATTAACCTCCCTTCCTCACGCTGCAGCATCTTTTTGACTCGTCAGATTAATTTGTTCATGTTTTGCCGTCGATTCAGCAAAGATTATAAGAGACAGGAACTGAAGACGCTGCTTCAGGAGACATGTCCAGTTATCTTTGTCTCAGCTTTGACGATTAAAGAAAAGACACAGATGAGAAGATGTTAGAAGTTTAAACCAAATATAAAAATGAATCAGAATATTTCATGTGGCTCAAACGTTGATTCCAGGACTCTGTAAATCTGTCTCCTTGTTCTTTGTTCTGTTCATCTCCACTGACCTCCCTCCGTCCTTCCTTCACCGATGTCGTTAAGTTCGAGCTGTAATGAGACCCAGTGGTAATAATTAACACTGAGCTTCACCTCCGGCCTCGTCATAATGAGACCTTGTTTGTTTGTTTGTTTGTTTGTTTGTTTGTGCTCTGACAGTGAAGAAGAAGAAGAAGAAGAGCAGCCGTTGGAAGATCTTTCACATAACGTTGCAATTCAAGTGAGGGGCTGAAGACGCCTCCGACCCTAAAAGAATATGAACTCACCAGACAGACGGAGGCTTGATCTGCCTTCATAGACATAGTTCACCACAGACAGACAGATACCTTTAGTTCTTCTATCCACCAGGTTCTAACTGGTTGACTTTGTTCATGTTCTGATGATTCATTCTGACGAAGGCTTCATTAAAGCTTCAGTCCAGCTCTTGGTTTTCCTCCAGTAACACTCATCTAAAACTGAAATGCTTTAAATTTCTGGGAATCTAGAAACCAACCCCGCCTCCTTCCGCTAATAAAGCGTCATGAAAGGAGACCCTGCAGGTGCCTACCTGTGCTGGCTCACCTGTACTGACTTGTGTTGGAGGTAAATTAATGACAGGGGACGGTCCCGTCAGCAGCTTTCACCCCTCCACCGTCACTCTGCAGGAAGCTGGATGCCAGCTACGAAGGTGTCAGTCATGATTCCTCACAGCCCCGAGGAGATCACGTCAACTTCATCTCTGTCACCTCATCAGATGGCTTTGAGATGATGAACGGATGAACTGATGAACGGATGAACGGATGAACGGATGAACTGATGAACGGATGAATGGATGAATGGATGAGTTGAGCTTCAGTGATCAATCAATAGATGGATGTGATTACTCATTCATGGATATAAAACTAGTACGAGTGACCCTTCCTTCTTTCTTTCCATCCTTCCTATCTTCCCATCTTTGCATCCATCCTTCCTTTCTACCTTCGTTCTCTCCTTCCTTTCCTTCCTTCATTTCCACTTTCCAATAACTAACATCAGAAACAAAGAAGAACTTTGATGTTACATCTTGTTCCAAAATCTGGATCATCTCAATAAACTTGTCTGTGACGGTCCAGAGCAGAACGTTGACAGTTTACAGCACTTATCTTAGAGTTCAGGTTAAAAACATGGCGGCACATTTTATATGAATTTACTCCTCCTTTACGTCCATATAAAAGATGTTATTCTAACATTTTCGTGCTTGTCGTCGTCCTTCTAAACCCGTCAACAGATCAAACTGAACCTCAGCTTCCATCTCTTTCTCTCTGATGTAAATTATAAATTAAACTAAGTAGTAACTGAAGCTTGTCCTGGTGGTAATAGTTGAGATCGTAGGTTTCTATCTGTGACATTAAGTCTCTGCTCACTGTCTTTGTCCGTCTACAGACTGTCTTTACTGAAATACAACAGTTTTCACGTTAGTTTCAACCAGGATGAAATCTGAAATCAGTTTTTATTGTGTTTAGATTCACTGAGTAGAGTGAAACCACTGGACTCTGTTAACTAGAGGACAATCTAAAGAAAACAAGCTGGAAGCAAAGACACTTGACTTGTTGATGTTTCATCCAATCAGGAACGTCGGTGGGTGTCACATGACCAGAGTCAGTTAATGATCAGATACCTGTTCCCAGTGAATGCTTCTCTAATAAACCAGAGACTCTGGGTGTGATCAGGGTCAGTTCTACCTTTTCATCATAAAGTTTATATTTCTACAGTAATTAACTTAACTATTGTAATTAAGTGTAATTATCATTATTAAATATCATGAGTTCAGTTTAATCTCAGACACGGCGTCTCATCCTGTGTTGTTTATTTATTTCTCGTGTCCATCTCGTTCTCGTTCGTCTGCAGACTCAGCCGTTTTAGTTTTGGAGCAGGTGCTGGTTGCTGACAGATGGAGGCGGCGGCCGACGACATCTGCAGGAAACCGCCGTCCTTTCTTTCAGAGCATGATTGGCGGCTGTTTGCATCCCAAACACTGGTGTAATTGGTGTTTATGTGGCTGCTGCTCACCTGTACGACAGGTTTGTGTTGAGGTGAGATCTGTGTGCTGATATTTCTTTCTACACTTTCACCTCCTCTACAGAAACACGTCACAGATCTTTTATTTTATGATCTCCATAATAACACGTTCTTCTCCTGCGCTCAGACAAACGACGAGACGTCTCCTCCCGATCATTAGAACCAAACTAATGAACCCACCGTTGTTGTGTGTTTTTTCTTCCAGAAATGAAAGCGTTATATCACAATCACCAGAAAATGATGCTTCTCTCGAGATCACGAAAATAATTATGCTGTGATCTTGTTATACGTGGTTTACGTGTTAAATCAATTTCTGCAATCGCACAATTATATATGAAGATTTACACCTCAACCGCAACTCCTCAGAGTTCTTAAATAATGATTTAACAGGGACAAACCGACAGCGTTCAGCTAATAAAGTTTATTCAAGTGTATAAATGAATCTCTTAAACCTTAATTTTCACTGAACTGAACTAGAAGTCCCTGTAAAGGTTAATTTGCTTGTATGTGGACAGTCTCATATCATCCTGCTCGTCATCTGAATGTTTTTACAAAACAGAAGAGGAAAACTTTAACTAATGTTCTGATTTAACTCTGATTAAATGTGGAAGGATTTGACTTTGACTGAAAGGACCAGACTTTAACTCGTAGCTCTGTCCTGAGCATCGCTGCAGACCACGTGAGAGGATGTCCTGATGTCCTCTCTCAGCAGGACGATGCTCTCTGGTTGAGGAATGGTTGGAAGAGGTCAAGGTGTTGACCTCAGTCCACTCCAGACTCTGTGGGATGTCCTGGACAAACCAGTTTAATCCATTCAGGCTCCACCTCTCGACCTGAAGCATGACTTTGAACACCTTCAGAGTCTAGAGGAGTCGTAATGTTATGGCTGATAGATGAATGTTCTACTGCAGTGGCTAAAACAAAGCTGACCAGTTAGGGAGGTCCCCTAGTGAAAACGTAGCCCGTTGCCTCTGCTGTAGTTTAAAGTTTGTCACTTTGAGTCTTGAAACCAGGAGATGATCTAAGATCTTTAACTAACATCATGTTTTCATCTTCACTGCTTCATGAACCTGCTCATCACCACAAACGACACAGCTACAGTACTGATATATAGACTCCCTGTCCAGATCATTAGGTACACCAGTGAAGTCATTCTAATCTAAATAATGTTGAGTTAGGGTTAGGCTTATTTTCAGCGCTCCACATATTAATGTCTCTTCATACGCTGATGACACTGTTTTATATGTCACAAGTGATGCATGTTGATATAACTTTCTACAGAAAATTATTTGCGCTACTACGAGGTCCTGTTCACTGGGACTTAAATAAACCTTTTTGCTCTATATACTAATACCTAATGTGACTTAGTCTTTAATTCTGTCTTCAGTTAGTCTTGAACTTTTCTTAAAAAGTTTGATTTTAAATAATTTGTCTTAAATGTTTCCTAAAGTAATTAGTTAAAATTAAATGCGTCTTTTATTTTAACATTAAACCTCATGTTCAACCTGAACGACTGATGCTTTTACTCCAAATATTGAAATGAAAACTACGGTTTCACCAGAAGAAAAGAACAAACTTCTTTGCCATTAAACTTCTTTTCTTCGAGGGACTAATATAGATTTTGACAATTGTTTTGTTTTGTTTCCTTCTTCCTGCCAGAAGTGAGTTAATCAATGTGAAACCATGAAATTATTTATTTATCCATCACCTCCTCGAGTCATGCTTCACAGTCGACCTAGAAATTAAGCAGTAATCTAAATAACGGTGAGTGTAGCCTGCGTTGCTGCTTTAACGTCAAACTAAATGTTATTTTCTTCATGATTAAGTGTAATTATCTCAATCATTGTTCTACAGACTCACAGCGGTGTTCTCGTCCAAGTCCTCAGCCGTCATTACACTTAATTAGAGCTCTTTCAGTGAATCATAAAAAAAAAAAACATGATTTACAGTTTCTTAGAGGCAGCTCCTCTCAGCCAATCACAGCGGCCCGTCCAGGTGGCGCCGTAGGAAACAGTCAGGTTGGGCGAGGCCGCCTCCGGGTGCTGATTCAGGATCAGCTCTTCCTGGTCGCCGGTCTCCATCGTCTGCTCCGGCTGAACCAGCTCTACCAGTCTATAATCGCCGCCCGGGAACCGAAAGCCCGTCATTAGCCCGTCATGGCGGCCATAAATCAACTCTGTCGTTGTGGTGACGTGACCTACAAATCAGGAAGACGTGTCAGAGCTGACGGGCCTTTGGCATGTCGGATGAGTTTGTAGAGAAAGTTGACAGTACTGATAGACAGATGAGTCGGACTCTAGGTGGTTTACTCTCTGCAGGACTTCGCTCTGTGGCGTCTTCACATGATTTGGCGTGCGGAGTTTCTCCTCACCTGAAAGTCTTCATCGCATTAGGGAGGAACATTAGACCATCCATCACCTGCGCTGCTCGTAAAACGGAGGAGTTTATGTGGCAGTTAGCGAGGAGGAGCAGTCCGTAAATGCTGCACGATAATCGATGGACGTGAATCACTGACTTTTATAGATGTTTGGTTCCTTTTTTACGAAGTCTTCTGGCAGTCGCTGCTGCACGCTTCAATCTACGTTTGCAAAGTTTAATTTACTGTGTTTATGATCGATGCTCATCATTAATCTGTCACGACTCTGAGTCGGGGAGGATCACCAACTTCTCTGGATTCTGCCTGAAGTGACTGATGAACATTTGTTGTTGAAACGTTTGTTCAATGAAGAAAGAAAGAAAGAAAGAAAGAAAGAAAGAAGACGTTAAAGCTACACAGAAACATGACTCCTTGTCCATAAGTTAATAAAATCTTCCTGAGGCCAGAGAGAAAGGGTCCTAGGGTTAGGGATGTGGACTTTAAGGGGGTTTGAGGTAGTCACTGAGAGTGTTCATTTTTATTTGGAGTGAATCCACCTCGTTCTTCTGGAGGTTTTGCATGAACATAAAAACCTCCAGAAGAAACACTGAGGCGACGAAGGCAGGAAAAAAAAAAAGTACTTTAACAGGAAGAAACCCTGAGCAGAACCGGGCCTCAAGCAGATGAGCCTTTCTGAAAACTGATTTGGATTTGGTTTTTGTCATAAGTTCCAGAGGTTTCTGAATAAAATGAAAAGGTTCTTTAGGAATCTTGAGCGGAACCAGAACCTCAAGCAGGTGGGTTTGAGGCTTGAAGCCGTGAAAGGGACAGGTGACGGAAGGTGTTGATAAAAACAGTCATACGTTCATTTAACAACATGGTTCAACGACAAGTCACAAACAGGCCCCTGCTACACAGCAGAGATCCTTGGTTCTTTTGGGAGGTGGGGGGTGGTGTGGTGCCCCCACGGTCCAAACCAGTAAAATCTGCCCTAGATAGAAAGGGTCCTAGGGTTAGGGTTAGTTTAGGACGAATAACTGGAATTAGTCTTTAGTTTGTTCTTGTCCTGTAACCTTGACTCTGTTTTTACTTCCTGACATGTTTGCTCAGAAACAGGTCGGTAGGAGCCTGGTGTGGTTTGCCTCCAGGTTTACCTCCACCTGAAGGGTTCCTCCTGCAGCCAGGTGTGTGAGGAGGTGAGTGAGGAGGTGAGGACAGAGTAGAGGGAGGTGGAATTCCCCTCCGTCTGCTCTGCCTGTAAAACTCTACGTCGGGTTACTGTCCCAGGTTTGTACAGTAATGCACTGATGAGCATGTAAATACTGCTCCTCATGTAAATAGACCTGAGTGAGTCGAGGAGGAGGAGGAGGAGGAGGAGGAGGAGGAGTGCTTTGTATAAACGGACAGATCTGGATAACGACAGCCTCTCAGTTTAATCGCTCTTATTTTCAGCAATTAAGCTGATTCGGTTGATGAGAGGTTTGATAACGAGACGTTCATTTGTCTTGTTTGGATTAAATACTGTGATTAATGTCACTGAGGAGGAGCTGGAGGAGGTGGAGGAGCTGGAGGAGGTGACTGACGCTAACCACCATGAAAACCTCCTCATGGATCAGCTGCAAAATATAAACATATAAATATAAACATATGTTTATATATATATGTTTATATATATATAAACATATATAATCAATAAGAAATACATGGAGCATCTCCTCCTCTTCTACTCCTCCTCCTCCTCCTCCTTATTCTCTTCGTCTTCTCTTCCTGCTCCTCCTTCTCATTGTTCTTTCTTTCTTTTTCCTTCTTCTACTTCTCCTACTCCTTCTTCATCTTCATCTTCTTCTCCTCCTGCTCCTCCTCTTCCTCCTTCCTCTCTCTCTCCTCTTCCTCCTACTCCTTCTTCATTTTCTTCTTCTTCTTCTCCTCCTCCCCCTTTCTCCTTCTCCTTCTCCTCCTCCTCCTCCTCTCCTCTGGTGGTTGATGGTCTGGTCTCCGTGGTAACCGTTGACCCTGTGACCGGGGTCACTGATCAGGTCGATCAATTGATTTTATTCGTCTCAGCTCTGAGGAGATAAAGACGAGTGATAATTTGTTTCGTGCCGGTCGTGTACCTACATGCAGCCCACCATCTGTTATTACATCTCAGCCGTCTCCACGGCAACGGCACCAACATACAGGCAGGTAGCAGCGATGGAGGAGGAGGAGGAGGAGGAGGAGGAGGAGGAATATGTCTCCATCATCCTTCATGGAGTCGTCTTTTATCACCTTAAAGTTTATTTGTTCTCTAAATGAATCTGTTCTTCTCAGGATTCATCCACATGTTTCTCTGTAAACTCAACATCGTTTATGACTCAGATGTGATCAGGACGTTAGAGGGAGAGGCAGCGAGATGAAACAAAATAAAAGAGATAGAAAGAAAACTAAGAACATCTGGAAACAGACTTCTTTCTTTCTGAATAAACTTTTTCTTTCTTTCATGTTTCTCTCCTTTTGTCTTCCGCCTCCTCCAGTTCATTCATGGTGTAGTAAAGTTTATCTGGAGTCTCTCTGATGGGAACTGATCCTTCTCCAGCAAAGATCTGTTGGACCAATCAGATCGTGTGGGGGCGGGACTTAATGTGGTGATTGACAGAAGAGTAACAGGACTCATAGACAGTCAGAGACTCGTCCAGCGTCTTTATATCATAGAGCTTTAGACTAGAAGTAAAATATATTAGTATCATGGACTAGTAGTAGTAGTAGTAGTAGTAGTAGTAATACTACTAGTAGTAGTAGTATTTCTGATGCTTTATGCTTCAGTCTGTCCTGAGTCTTCACCTGTAAGGTCTGAATCTGGTTCTTCATCTTTAGTGAACGTTTAAAGATCTGCTTCTCTTTCTTTCTTTCTTTCTTTCTTTATCTTCTTTTATTATTATTTATTATTATCTTCTTATTTCTCTACTTTGTTCTTTCTCTCGGTTTCTTTTTTTTAGCTTTCTTTTACTAATGTACTTGTTTTCCGGTGTGTTGTTTTAATGGTTGTTTAATCTTTTGTAAAGCACCTTGGTTCACCTGTGGGTCGATGTAAATAAAGAACATTTACATAAATCACATCAGGCTGAGACACATGAAGCTGAATTTAAAGCTGAGTAGTTTTATTTACTGTATATAACATTACACAGACTACACTATTTATAGTTTTACTGTCTAATTAAATCACATTAGATTTATTCATCTGACGGTAAATGAACAGATTCTACTGGGATTTTATTTTGAAAGTCGAGGAACTTTAATTTGTAGGAGTTAACTGGTGTCAGACACGAGCGGAGTTTAATTTAATTAAACGATGTTTAATGATGAACTGAGATCACGGACACACACTGATCCAGAGGCCGCAGACAGGACGAGGACACCGGGCTCCAGGAGCCGCCAGAGGCCGCAGACAGGACGAGGACACCGGGCTCCAGGAGCCGCCAGAGGCCGCAGACAGGACGAGGACACCGGGCTCCAGGAGCCGCCAGAGGCCGCAGCCCGCGGCCCGCAGGAGCAGACGGACACCGGGGAACAGCTGCTGGAGGCGGGGGACTGACGGGACGGAGGCCGCTGCTCTGTCACCGACTTTAAATCAATTTATATATGTTTATTTATATTATATATATTATTCAAGAGTTCAGAACCAGAAACATTAAAACATGTTTAAATGTCTTCAAAACGATTCTGATCTAAAAAGATACAGGTTGTTAAAATTCACGTTAAACACGACGTTTGTTGTTTCACTTCGGCCAGAATTTTATTTTAATACATTTATAACTAAATATATTTTATTAAATATACTTTAAAAATATATTATTGTTATTAAGTGTAGAGGCAGTAATAGTGTGTGTCAGAAATATATCACATCATATTAATAACCTGCTACTAGAATAAAATAAAATAAAATAAAATAAAATAAAATACATTTAGAATAAAATCATATGTTGATCTAAAAATGTTAAAAATACAAACTATAGTAGATGCTCACTAACAGCTGACTGTGAATAAACAATATCTTAAAAAATGAATAAATAAAATAATAATTCGTTTTTTGTTTGCAATTTTAATAAAATTCTGTTTTTTAAAAATAAAATATAAATCATATTACATATACTCTGATAATAATTAAATTATAAAAATATTTAATAATATAAATATATATATATATATATAATAAAAACTGGCCTTTATCTTTGAAACGTTATAAATATAATAATAAAGAAAAGCTGACTTCCTTCATAATTAAATCAATTGTTGGCTTATTTTTCTTTAATGTGATTTTTAAAAATGTTCTAAAATCAAATAAATAAATAAAAGAATCAAGACATGAAGATTTCATTTATTTTGTTTGTTTTTATTTATATATTTTTTTTCCAAATCTGAACACAGGAAGTACAAAGCTTCTGTCTTTTCTGTTTTTATTTTTCCAGAGGAAGTGAGTGGTACAGTTAGTGCATTCAGTCCTAAACGATGAAAAAATAGATCTAAGAAGAAGAAGAGGAAGAAGAAGAAGAAGAAGTGCTACATAAGGAGGTGATGAGGTAACTGTGTCCAGGAAGAAGAACCAAACTGAAGAGATGCTGAGAGAAAGAAACGAACAAACAAAGAGTCCACACATTATTATCATCATTATTATTCTCATCCTCCTCATTATTTACACGTCAGATGCATAGAATACTTTTCTTTTTTTACATAAATACCTACATTTCCCCCAGAAACACAAAGAAACAACCAGCAGAGTGAAAAGAGAAGTGAACGTCTCTGAGAAGAAAGAGTCTGAATGAAGTCAGAAGGAAATAACAGTTATTAATTATTTATCTGCTTCTTTTCCTCAGTGTCAACAAACCTTTAAGACGAGCAGCAGACCCGGAAGTAGCTCAGAAACTCGTTTAATCAATGAATCCGCCGCTGAAAGTAGTCCCAACAAACCCCGTCTTCTTTCTATCAGGTGTGTTCTGAGTCACCTGAGGATGATGTCAATAGTTCAGACTTTACTTTTATTTTTATCTAATAAGATGAAATTTTATTTTATTTCACAACATCAAGATTTAAGTTCTGTCAAGAAGAAACTGTTTATTTCGATGATTAAGAATAAATAATAAGAAGAAACTAAACTGTTTTTAATTGTAAATTTATGCCATAAAACAGAAGTCCTCAATAATAAATGTGGATTAATCCGCCTCTGAAAATAGTCCCAATCATTTATTTATTTATTTATTTATTTAATAATCATATATATCCAGGTCTGTGTCGTATGTTTCCTTTATTTATGTATTTAGAAATAAAACAAATATTATAAATATTATGTGATTTGTTTTTATGTATATTTCCTAAAACAGAAGAGTCAAGGAATGAGGATTAATCCGCCGATGAAAATAGTCCCAATCATTTTTTTTTTAAATCTTTTCTTTTAATTCATATATTTTTTTGTAAACATATATCCTGGTCTGTTGTTAAAAATAGTTTTGATTTTTTCAATTAATATTTGAATTTAACTTCTGATGGGAAATGTGAAAACTTCTTTTATTTATAAAGAAAACAAAAAAAATAAATATTAAAAATAAAATAAAACTGTTCATTGAAACCCATTAACTACATAAATGTGCTAAATATTATGTGGATATTATTTATTTATTTATTATTTATGTATTTGTCCCAGGGAGCTGCAGCTGGTTTTTGTTTTTAAATGAAAATCTTCAGGTTGTTGCTTCGTTTGTTGACAATGAGGAAAATATTAAACGTTTCCAGATTCAGAAAATCTGTCTGTGGCGTCCATCTCATCCTGCAGGTCTCACTTTCCTGATCTGATTTCAGACATAATCCGGTTTAGTTGCTCTAGCACATGTAAACGCAGGCTAGCTAGCTAGCTAGCGGGGGAAGCTAACCGGAGCTGATGAACCTCTTCTCATGTCTCAGATTCTCTCAAAAATAAAAGAAACTCCTCAAAGACTCAAAGAAACAACCTGGTCTGATGCTTGAAACTGATTTTCCATGAGTTCCTGCTTGTTTTGGGTTCAGAGCTGCCAGAAAGAAAAAGAACTGATTCGTTTTTAATGTTTTCAGCGTCTTATCTTTGTGAAATATTCCTCCTGAGAAGAAGCTGTTCTCTGGGACGTGAGAACTTCTCAGACAGATAACTTTTCTCTTTGCTGCAGACGGACGCTCAGAAACCTTCAGTCGTCTCAGTTTTTATTTTCCAGACGCTGGCGTCGTCGAGTGTTCAGTCAGCCCAGACAGCGCTTCGCTTCTTGGACGCTTCAGATCCTCGTCTGTCCAACTCCACCAGGACATTTCAGTAAAACAGTCGTTCCTCTTTTGTTTTGTCTCCGTCTGTAACAGGACACCGAGCCGAGTGTTTGTCATGTGAATGTACAGTTATGAGATGAGTGTTATGGTCTGATAGCAGATTATTCTAAAGGCTTTTAAAAAGAATTCATTCAGCATCTTCCTGTTTCAGACTTTAAATGATTTCCTGCAGCTCAAACTTCATGTCAGCTCCTTTTAAAGGTTTAAACATTATCCTGTCACTGCTCCACACGTCATCAGAGAGGAGTTTAAAAACTCCTAAAGTTTAGATTGTTCTTACTTTCACATTAATGTAATACATCTCATGTATTGGTCAGTTTAGTTTGAATCATTCAAAGCTGCATAAACTCCTCCTCCTCCTCAGCTTCAGCCTCCAGTTTGTCTTTCTGTCCTTAAATAACCCACATTTGATTTTAAGTACTTTAGTTTTAATCAGGGCTTCAGACCAACGTCTAAATGTTGTTTAGAGGATGAAACAGGAAGTGGAGGTCGTGGAGAAGACGCGGTGCGTTCACTGCCATCTAGTCAGTAAACACAACACGGTGCGTTCAGGGTCACATGGTTGTGTTTAAATCTGTTTTAAAATGTCTCATCGTTCCTCCAGATGTTTGACGCCGTGTTTCCTGACTTCACCGCAGGTTTGAGTGTGTGACGGTGCGTTCGCTGCCGTCTAGTCAGTAAACACAACACGGTGCGTTCAGGGTCACATGGTTGTGTTTAAATCCGTTTTCAGATAACAGTTCTGTCCTGTTTCCTGACTTCATGGCAGGTTTTGTGTCTGAGTGTGTGGTGGTGCGTTCGCTGGCGTCTAGTCAGTAAACGCAACGCGGTGCGTTCGCTGGCGTCTAGTCGTCGCTGAGGACGTCCACGTCCTCCCCACCAGGCTGCTGCGTGGCTGCTCTCCAGCGGCTGACGTGTTGGCTTCCCTTCCTCTTCTGCTGAGCCTCCGGAGACTCTTCCTCCAACTTCTGACGCTTGTGCTTCGTCCTGCGGTTCTGAAACCAAACCTTGACCTGTGAACACATGAACGGGACACGTTAACAGACATGAACACATGAACGGGACACGTTAACAGACATGAACACATGAACGGGACACGTTAACAGACATGAACACATGAACGGGACACGTTAACAGACATGAAGAGAGTAGACGAAAAAGTAAGAAAGAAAACAACAAAGAGGAGAACAATAATATATAAAGAGAACTGATTTATATATATAAATATATATGATCAGTAATGAAATATTTCCCAGCATGCCTCTGTCTGATGAATAATAACTGGAGCTGAGGATGAAGAGGAGCAGAAACAGGAAGTGACGTGATCTTAGTGATTAATGGGGATTATTAATCTCTGACGACTGACGGATCTGTTTCTGGGAAATGAGCTCATTAATAATTAGGGATGAATCAGTGGCGTTGCCGTGGCGACCTGATGATGAAATGCTGTCAATCATCCTGAGCTGACTAACGGTCGACTCATCCTCTGACCAAACATCACTTCATCATAACTGTTAGATTAGTCTGATGACGTGACTTTTAACTGATTCATTTACTGATTCATTCGTTCATATTTTCTTTAACGACATTAACTTGTTTTAGTTTTCATTCATTCATCAGTGATTCAGGCCCTTTGTTTCTAGGAAGCTATCATTCATGCATTCATCAGTTTGTTGGGTGTTCATGTGCTCATTCGTTTTTTTAAATAGTTTTTCATCAGTTCACTGATTCATTTGTGTATTTCAGCATAAAATAATCAGCCTCATCTTCCCATCATGCCTCCTCCTCCTCCTCCTCCTCCATTTCCCATGATGCTCACCTGCGTCTCGGTCAGACACAGCCCGCTGGCCAGCTGCTTCCTCTCGGCTCCGACCACGTAGTGGTTCTTCTCGAAGGCTCGCTCCAGACGAAGCAGCTGAGACGGAGAGAACGCCGTCCGGATCCGTTTGGGTTTCCTGGAGAACGGGCCGTGGAGCAGCAGGTTCTCTGGACTGCTGTCCTCCCCTGGACAAAGACAGGAAAGACGAGATGAGGACAAATGTCTGGGCCTGAAGTTGATTTTGATTCATATAGAAATAAAAGTTTCATCCCTGGATCACGTCTGTCAGGCTCCACCTGACTGGATGGAGCCTGACAGACAAGGTCCAGGGTTCGTTGTTACGCCTCTAATCAGATGGAAGAAGAAGAAAAAGAAAAAACTAAAGAAGAAGAAAAAGAGACAACAAGCTGAGGACAAACGTCTGCTCCTGATCTAATAGTCAATGTTAATTAATATAAATTTAAAAGTTGAATCCCTGAACCGCGTCTGTCAGACTGGATGCAGCCTGACAGACGTGATCCAGGGTAACGGTCATCCTCAGTGAACCGGTCCTCACAGGGATGGAGAAGCCTGTGGCTGATGAACAAACACTTCGTCTGTTTGACATTTGCATCTGGATTTTATGAGAAACACACCCACAAAACCCAGAACGTGACCGTGTTCACATGTAAACGACATTTAAATCTGTTCATCTGAATAAATAAGTTACACACAGGACTCAGTTAAAGCTCTGAGAGGACGCAGGGACTGAACCCACCACGTCTGATATCTGCGCTCTGCTGAGAGTTTATTATTTATAATCAGATCAGATGAACCTGAATAAAGTCTCATCTTGTTGAGCTTCAGACTGTTTAAACTGACGTCATTAGTTTCCTTCACAAGCGTCTTCTTTGCATCTTTTTCATCTTTCAGTTTAATTCAGAGACAAATCAACTTTTGTTGCTTCCTTTGTTTTGTCCGTTGTGACGTCAGAGTCATAAACGACACGCCCACAGTCTCTCAGCCACGCGGCAGTAAAACTGTTCTACAGGAACATCTGGTTCAAGCTTCACATAAAAAACTTAAACACACGGAAAATAAAAAGAAAACTTTGTCTGGACGAATGTTTGACGATTCAGCTTGAAAATCTGCAACGATCGATCGTTTCCCTCGAGCCTCCGTCACTCTTACCCACCAGTTCCCGCCATTTTGTTTTAGACAAACGATGAAAATCAAACTAAAACTCTTTCTACTGAACAGACTGAAGCGACCAACTAAAAACCTGCGGAAGCTAAAGCGTTAGCTCACGTCTCCACCAAATGATTTCCATCTCGGTTCAGCTGATTTTCCTGAAGTGAAGTTTTTCGCAGATTGAAAACATCTCATTTGTTTATGAGCCGATGAAAGAAAAGTCGCCGTCGACCTTCGCCTCTGATTTTTCTGACCGTTTATTAAAATTAATACGTGAATGTGTCTTTACATAAAAACAAATCCGTCCTCGAGGCTACGCCGCCGCCGTCACCGCCGCCGCCGCCGAAAGCAACGACGGGCGCTACGCAAAAAGAGTGGGCTAACCGGCGGCGAGGAGGACAATGGCGGCCGACGCGTCCTCACGCCTTTTCTCCAACGTTAGCGACATTCATATGCAAACTCTGCAGGCGGCGGCCGTGACTGATGGACGCTTCGGTTTGCAAATGTTTCTGTTGAGTGTCAGATAACCTGAAAGAATCTTTAATGTAACGACGCTGAGGTTTACTGAGAGGTCACAGGGAAACAACGTCCACGAGAGTCGGACAGAAAACCCGCCAAAGAAAATATGTCTCCGTCAAACTGGAAGTTAGCGGGATGTTTAGATTTAATAGGAGTTAGTTTAAAGGAGGAGTCTGAGATCTGATCAGTTATTAATTATTAATCATCAATAATCTGTCGTGTGTTCACCTGGAAATATTCTGAACGTTTGGACATTTAACAACGTTCAGACAGATCCGATCGACTCGTTGATCGTAGACACGTCCTAACAATGTGCTGCTTTTAGTCTCTGCAGACTTTTATTTTGAAGGGCTGCAGGAAGAAGGTCGACACATCAGTCAGATCTGATCAGATCAGTCACATGACCACAACTACTACACCTGAAGAACAACAGGCTGAGGTAGGATGGAAGGAAGAGAAGAAGAAGAAAGTGGAATAGGACAAAAGAAGAGAAGAAAAGAAACACAAGAAGGAAATAAAAAGAAGAAAAGAGGAAAAAGAATAGAAGAAGAAGAAAATAAGAGTAGAACAAAATAAAAAGGAGGAAAAGAAGAAAAAGTAGAAGAGGAGTTGAAAGTGAAACAGAAAACTTCAAAGGAAAGACGACAGAAGAAGAAGAGGCATCATCTTCAGCACTGATCCTTCCTCATCCTCCTCATCCTCCTCATCCTCCTCTTCTTGAGTGCAGACAGGAAGTCACATTAAAGCAGCAACAAGGATGCGATGTTGCCATGACGACAACAATGTGCCTTTACAACTTTACAACAACTGATGATTGAAAACTGTCCCAGATCATTATTTTACAGATTAGCCCGAGCTAACAGAGCTAACGAAGCTAACAGAGCTAACGAAGCTAATGAAGCTAACAGAGCTAACGAAGCTAACGAAGCTAACGAGGCTAACAGCTACCCACTGGTCACAGTCACAGACACATTGTCACACTGGGAGCAGCTGAGGGTTCAGTGTCTTGCTCAAGGACACTTCAGCATGTGTCACATTCCGGGGATCGAACCACTAACCCTCTGGTTCATGGGTAACCTGCTGTACCCACTGAGCCACAGCCGCTCTGACAACTTAATAACTGAGATTATGGACAAAGACTCATTAAAAAAGAAAAGACAAGACAAACACAAAGAGACAAAATAAAAACAAAGAGACACCAAACATTTAGAACGACTCATGTACATGACCCCGACTCTGGTGTCTAAACAAGCAGATAAATCATCACTAATGATCATTTATTCACATCAAGGAGATTCTACTCTGACCTTCACTGGATCCATCCGCCACTGAAAGTAGTCCCTTAACCAGTGTTTAAACCGAAACTAACCTGAAAATATTCTAAATATAAATCAGTTATTTAATCTGTAGAATAAACAGTTTATTAATAATTTGACCTGGAAGTGAATTTAGATTTAATTTGAGTATTTTGATGATAAGTGTGAATATGTTTTAAATAAATAAAGCTATTTATAAAATTATTTTTACAAGCATCAGAAAGAGAATATATATTAAGAGACGTGTGAGCAAATCAACCTGTTATTTATTATTTATTTAAATGTAAATGTATGACTGAGATGATAATCACATTTGAACGTTTTTCATTTGATCCAAACTCTGCAGAAAACATCCACGAGGGTTTTTATCTTGAAACTTTATTTCAAACTCTTTTATTTTACTAAACCGTTTCTAATTATTTTGTTGTCATTAGTTTTTTCTGTCAACATAATTTGATTCAAATGAATCTGTTTAAAGTTATTTAAATGATGTTCTCAAGGAGAAAAGTTATTGTGTTTTTATTTCTCTTTTATTATTTAAATGTTTCATATTCATTTATTTCATCTTTATTTTTTGGTGGTTGTGTGTCTGTGTGTGTTTGAACTGAGTTTTATTTGAATCCTAACAAGCGTTTGTTTATTATGTTCCAGTGATTTATCGAAATCACAGCATCATATTCATTTATTCATTTATTTAGAATTGTTTTTAAATGACCTCTAATCATCTAATTTATTAACTAAACGTTGAGTTATTATTACTTTTCATTTTATTTCTTCTTCTTTTATTATTATTATTAAAATACATTAGCAGACATTTATTCTTACATTATTTTCCTATTTTTTCTAAATATAGGCCTATTCTCATTTTCACTGATTTTATGGAAATTTTAATTATATATATTTATTTAATTTTCTTAAACTGAACAGGCCAACATGAAACATCATAAATGTACTTTATATATAATATTAATAAATATATCATGTTCCGTTAAGTTTAGAAGAAAATAAATTTAATCAACGTCAACATGAATCAAGCTGCTGCGACTTTATGATGATTAAATTCAATTTATTTAGCTTCATTTTAAGACGGAAGGAGACCAAATGAATCTAAAACGTTTGTTTCTGTTTTAATATAAAAGACAGAAAATAACAGAAACTCTGAGGAGACTTCTTCTCTATGGAAATAAATAAATAAATAAATAGAGAAAGTTTGTGGAAAAAAAACAATAAGAATATATTTTAAATGATGATTCAGATCCTGCTTTAATGTAAATAAACTGGTTTTATAATATAGATTTTAAATTACAAACCTAAACTGAATGATTCAATAAAAACGAAAAGAAAAACGGTTTCAGTGATTTAAATATTCACTAACAAAGTTGTTGAGGACGGATCAGTCTGGAGCTTTGGATCAGTTCAGACCAATAAAAGTGTCACCGGGACCAGGTCCGGGACCGGGTCCGGGACCGGGGCTCACCTTGGAAGCGGTGTCCCAGGTAGCGGCTCCGCAGCACCCACGGGTAGAAGCTGAGCGCCTCCCGGTGCTGCGGGCTGAAGAAGCTCTGAGGCGGGATCTGCAGCGGGTGCAGCGGCAGCCCGCCGTGGCCCTGCGCGTGCGTCCCGGGCTCCTGGAGCACCATGTCCGGCCCCGCGGAGAACAGAGTCCTCCCGCTGCTCCCCTGGAAGCAGGAGCCGAAGACGCCGGCGGCGGCGGCGGCGGCGGCCGGGTGCAGAGACTCCGGGAAGCGGAGCGCCGTGGGCCGGATGGGCTCATCCCCGGAGCCGCCGCCGTGGCTGCTCGCCTCCTTCCCGACCAGAGACTCTATGGTGAAGCATTTCTTGTTGCTGCTGTGCTGGAACATGTTGAGCACCTGGCGCTGAGTGGAAGATGAAGATGAAGATGAAGATGAAGAAGTCGCGTGGCCCCGCTCCTCACGCTCCCAGTTTCCCCATAACTCTCCAGCGCAGTCCGCCGGTGCGTAAAGGCGCACTAATCCGGGCTCCGTGCACCTGGAGGCGGCTGAAGTTTCCTCACACCTGTGTCTGGGTCCGGGGCGGTCTCTCTGCCGCGCTTCTTCTCTCGATAATAAAAAACAAAATAAAATAAAATAAATAATTGACAAACTCCTCTCAGAGCCTCCGGGGAAACGGAGCCGGACACAGCGCGGATCCTCGGGGCAGGACGCCGGGTCGGAGCAGAGAGCGGCGGGGCAGCGGAGCTCTGATCAGGCGGTGTCTCCTCTCGCCTCCTGCGGCCACATGCTGGAGTCTGAGCCGAGCCGGGGGAGTCTGTCAGGCAGGAGGCTGCGCACGGATACCTGCCCTGCCCTCCCTGCCAGAGGTGCGCTGAGCATGCGCACAAGGGGAGCCGCTCCGACAGCCATTTTGTTGATGGAGGAGGAGGAGGAGGAGGAAGGTTAAAGGTGATGATGACTGACGAGGCTCCAACTAATAATTAATTATAAAATGAATCAGCCTTCATCGATTATTAATTATATTAATAAAACAACAACTAAAATGAATCAATTAATGAAGATTTATATGTTTATGTCTTTATTTAATCACATTCTTCGTGATTTAATTTAATTTTATTGTGATTTTTTTAATGAATGAATATTTCTGATCTGAGGAGGAGGAGGAGGAGGAGGAGGAGGAGGAGGAGGTCAGGGTGGATGGAGGAGGAGGAGCAGGCCGGTCTAACGTTGACTGAACTGTTTTAGGTTTTTAAATAAAACACTGATGATGCATTCAGGTGTTTCTGTTTTTGTAGGATCAGCAGCAGAAAACAGCACTTGAACGCACCACGATGCCTGGAGCCAGTGAGCAGTTCAAATAGAAACTGATGATTTAAATGATTTAATGTAACAGAGGATTCATCTTTATTTTTAATCTCTTCACATATTTATAGTTTTATTAGTTTGATCTGAGTTTAATGAGCGGCCTGTTGACTTGCTCTCACAGCGAGGGGGGGAGGGGGGGGGTCAAAGGTCAGGTTTATTATTTTTAATTTACCAACACATTTCTACATTCATGTTTTTATTATTTTTTTGACTCTTTCCTGTTCAGCTTTGGGACCTCGAGGACAAATGTCAGCCCATTCGGTGGCCTCTAATTGTGGCCCTGGAAGCTCCACAAAGCCCCCCCACCCCCCCGGTCTGCACCTTCAATGGGCCGCCCTGCAGAGGGCCCGTGTGAACCAGGAGCCCCATCCTGTAGTCTCAGTATTTCAGCCTCCTCCTCCTCCTCCTCCTCCTCCTCCTCCTCCTCCCGCTCCATGTGTTAATTAATCGTCCCGGCCGGTGGAGGACTTAGAGCCGCTCGGCTTTGATTGAAGGGCGCCCATTAGCATCTATTAATTTTGCCTCTGGCGTTTCATCAACGGCGCTGAAAAGGAGGAATTAAGTGGTGTGAGTCATTGTGAGTTAAAGTGTGATTGTCGTCCCGCGGCCCGGAGCCAGCTCACTGCTGCTAAGCCCTCTTGAAAGTGAAGGGGCCACTCCTCTCATTAGGGCCCAACAAGGGGAAGATATTAACAGGAAATAACTGCAAATTTCTTCTTTCCACTTTTAATCTCTGCTCTTTAAAGGTCCACTTCAAAACCTAGAGGGTGGTGGTTGGGGCGGGTGGGGCNCGACACAGTCCAGTCACTGCAGAAGTTTTATTTTGTTTTTGAGAAACGTTTCAGGACGAACATATGAACGAGTCTCGGTTCCTGTTTGTCAAAGAACTGAAACCTGCAGAACGACGAGCTTTTCAGACAAACTCCTCAGACTGTTCACCTTTTAGAATTACTAGTTCATCTGACAATTAAATCACATTTAACTGGAACGAGTTCATCACAACCTGTAGATTTTAACACTTTTTAACTAATCAACAGCTCTTACAAAACTATAACAGCTTCTTCTTTCAAGAACCAGATCTTGACCTGCAGATAATTAAACAGTCAAGAACAAGTGAAGAACGACGACGAACATGTGGCTGTTTTAAAATCATCTCCTCCTGCAGCTCGTTATTGTGGCGTCCCACAAGGCTCTGTGTTTGGACCTCTGCCTTTTAATGCTCCTCTCTCCTTTACTGCAGCTGAAGGGTTTGATCTTTATGAACCTCAGTGTTTGTGTCTGATAATCAGGATCCACCGGCAGTAGAGTCTCTTTCCTCTCTGAGCTTCAGGTGTTTCCAGGTGTCAGGAAAGTTTCCTGGGAACGTTGTGACACGGCAGCAGAAGCTTTGACCCGTGACTAACTCGTGTTCTCGTCACGTCGTCTCCTTAGAATCTAAAACTCTTCAGACCGAGTCGTCCATCTCACGTCAACACAACGACGTCTAAAGTAGAACGAGCCTCTCGGCAGGTTTCAGCTCGTCAGGCGGACGCCGACTCTCTGATCCCTTCACATCCGCTCAGCTTCAGAGGTCAAAGGTCAAAGGTGTCAAACCTGAAGGGCCTGAGACATGAGACGGACACCGTGTCAGCCCCTCGACCAATCACAGCCTCAGAAGACAAGGACTCCACAAGAAGAATGTAAACAGTCGTCTGATGTGACACCGTGTTAAAAATAAACAGTTTTAAATGTAAAGGTTGCCTGCAGTGCCCCCCAGAGGAGGATGAACAGGAACACCTTCACCTGAAGAATAAGAATAAGAATAAGAAAACCTTTATTAGTCCCGCAATGGGGAAATTGCAGTTCACAACAGCTTACAGAAAGATGCAGAATAAAAGAAAAATAGCAAG
>JASGAT010381544.1:0-11806 GCA_030220025.1 Chelon auratus
ACCCTAATCCTGGCATCGGAGCTGCACCCCTGTCAATATTCTCCCTTCCTCACAAGTTTTGCCAAAATTGTAAGTAGTCATAGACAGCAGTTATCCCACAAAGCAAACAAACAAGAGGAGGGGACAGGGGGAGAGAAAGGGAGGACAAGAATCTTTAAATAATCAAACTTAACAGTTTGGGATATAGTGAGACATGTTTTTTTTTGTTGTCCAGTCCAGTTGCCTTCTTCCTAAATTAAAGGAGTGGGACCTTCCTTCTCCCCCAGAGGGTTGATGTTATTGGGTCAGAGAGTGTGGACTCAAAGATACAGCAGTGAGAACATGGCTGTCTTCTCTGATGATGGATGATCTGTGTCGATGCCTCAGAGTTTCCCATAAGCGCTGACTGTGGGGCACACATTTGGACACAGGATCCACCAGATGCATGTCACACACAGAAGAAAACTCACCCACACGCCTTTAGAGTTTCCACTCAGCTAATCAGTCTTCATATAAATAACTCTCGCTGTGTTTTGCCATTTATGCTGAAGTCACTTTCTCACAGACTGGAGACCTGTCCAGGGTGTACCCCACCTCTCATCCAATTACAGCTTGGATAGGCTCCAGCCCCCGCTACCCGTCACAGGAACAAGCGATTACAGGAGATGAATGAATGAATATAGTTCTAAAGCTCAAGCTTCAATATCTTCATCTTTGGATGTTGAAATCATCTTTTTATTGACTGAAAAGCTTACAACCTTTAGAGTGATACTGATTGTGGCAGCAGTTTCAAAGCATTTTTCTGTTAGACCTTGTGGGAGCTTTATTCGTACAGAGAACAATGCATACCGTATCATACCTCAGAACAGATGTGTGCAAAGATAAAAGTGCAAATAACTTGAGCAAACAGCAGAGATTACTTTAAGTGATGTACAGCACTTGCTGTGTCAGTGGGTACAATATATCAGGCCATCATTCAGACTACCTAGGGAATGCAGTTGGTTTAGATCCACTGATACATCTTCTTGTAATTTTAAATCAACTGAAGTCCACACACTATGTGCCATTGACATGTGCATCATGCCCTTGTGAAATAAGATAAACGTATCAGAGAGATGACTATGTGATATAAGAGTGCCTCACTCATGTAGAATGAGATCAGAACATTTCATTCCTCTTTTTGTCTGTCTTTTCAGCAATCATGATCATTATTTTGAATTTTAGAGGACATCTTACTGTCTTCAAATGAAACTTGTGAGCTTGCGGTTATGACATGAGAAGCCATGCTAAGGACTGTTTAACTCAATTTAGGCAATGAAAAGAATGAGGCCTTTGGGAATATAAACATTTTCTTCAGCCATTATACAAAAGTCCATACAACTAAATTACAATATATTAAAGTATCCATTTCCATCTCTGAAAATGTCAAAGTGTGTCTATTGATGAAATAGTGTAATATACACCGACTGTGAAACCAAAACGTCAGGTCTACACTGGTGCTGAACGAGAGCAGAAAGTTAAGCACATGGCAGCTAGTCTGAAAGCTCTGCTACTGTTTATTTCCATGCTAACAGAAGACTGCTTCACTAAAGTAGCAGGATTGATGTGCCTGAAAAAGAAAGGTAGGCATTTAATAACGTTAGCATGTCCAGAAACATAGTTGTGTGATTGCATCTGATGAGAGCGTGGTTCATTTTTTTATCGGGAAGTTGGCAGTAACTTACTTTACATTACAAAAAAGACAGACTGATAACCAGAATGACCAACTACTATCTCTGTGATATCCTTCACAACTAAAACACCAAAAATCAGTGAAAAAAGTTCAGGCACCCCTGAAATATGTCATAACTCCTGTTCTCTTACAAAGTCATGAAAACCACAAGAGAAATCCGCTGGTATGTGAGGGCAATAAACACATTGGAAGGCAAAAAATAGGTCTCATAGGTCTCATAGTGTTGTACTGACTGACAGGAGCATGAGCTCTTTAGCTAAAGTGTGCTGTATTTAGCCCTAGGGATGTTGTCCCCATCAACCTTCCTTAGCATTGGCAGTGAGCAGTGCACCCATTAGTAAAACTGTCATGAACCACTCCCCTGTACCTGAAAGACGAATTGGATATTGATATTGAGCTACAGATCATTTGCTCCATCACGTTGGTGGTCAAGTACCATAGATGTTAAGACAACAACAGGGGGATAAGGTCATATATGGTGCAGATTAATTGCCAGCTGTGAGTGGTTTGTTAACTCCTGGACACATGCTGAAGAAAATGAAAGAATTACACACACCAGTGTGATTTAACTGCACTTATGACACACACGCACATAACTGTAGGTGATGGATGACCTGATAAGAGCTTTAGAACTGGTAGCACAGTAACTCTGAACAGGGGATGAGCAGCATTCCTTCAAAGGTATTTTGATCACAATGGTTTTGTCTGACACAACATTTCCAAGGGCGTTTAGCTGGGTTCAGATGTGATAGCTTTGAGGGCCAAACTTTTTTATATATCAAACAAATACCTCCCTGTGCCCGAGAAGGAAATTTATTCACATGCTCCTCAGACGCAAAACAGATTCGTGGAGGCATGACCTATAATTAATTTGCATGTTATTCATAAAAATGTCTGTATTCTCTGAAAATGATGGTGCCGGGTCCTTGTGAGAGATCGCCACACAGCTTCCAAGCGACAGATAATTTGACGAGTTTGGGTCAGGATCATTTCTGCTTCTATGACGTCAAACGAGAAGTTGTGTATCATGAATTACATGAATTTATAACATAATCCTATCTCTCCTCTCATCATTTCCTCCTTCTTTTAATAATGCTCTGTCTTTATTTTGATATTTGCAAATCCACAAGAGGACCATTCATCCATTGGGGATTATTTATGTCTGCTAACATTTTAATGGCAGCTCTGTCCAGCTGCCGATGGATCCGTCAGTAGATTCACATGGCCATTGCTAGAGTGCTAGAGTAGCAAAAAAAATACATTTCTTAATGGGTCTTTAAGCACATGATACTGTGGCATTTGCTGTAACGGTGACTGATAGTTTCACGGTTACAGGCTCTCTGTGACTATTCATGCAACATATCAATATAGTATACTATGCACTTCTAAATGCTCTGATTATATACTATGCCGTCTAATGAAGAACTGTGTCGTCTAAAAGGCAGTGAAATGTGAAGCGGAGTCTGAAAATGTGTCACTAAAGGCTCAGGGAGCTTTCATCAAGCGTATTTAACTACCGCGTCTTCGTGAGAGCAGAAAAGTGGATCACATGGAGACGAGAAAATGCATCTCAGTGAATAGGTAAGAATAACAATACCATTAAGTACAGTCTGGTTACTTTTGTTTGATCACTGTGGGATATTTCGAGGGGAAGAGGAATCTCCTGTGTTTTCTTTTTCCTATGGGTAAAGGAGTGATTTCATATCAAAGCATCAACATTCACAGTTATGTGATAAGACTTGCTGAAATGTTCCCATTGCACAATGGTAATTTCTCTTTTGTCGTTGCTTTAGAACAGCGTTGAAGTGGGTTTGATGTCGAGAGCATTACAGAACTCACAGCTATTCTAATTTTGTTAAGATAATGGCAGAAAATCATTTTGCTTTTCAACAGCTGGAGCCCACTTATAGTAAAATGACTTTCACAATAAAGCTGTGGTAGATATGATACATCATGAATCCAATCAATACCTGTGTTCGTGCAGAAAGTGAAAAAAAAATGATCGATATAACCTCATATCTGGGCCGTCTAAGGTCCTTCTTCTGTACATCTTGTCTACAATGACCTCAGATACAGACGCTCCATGGAAGTCTTGTCCTTCATGCTCTCCCAGCAGAGACATTGATTGGACATTGTATTGAACAGCAGAGATAGCAGAGAAAACAAATGATTTCCAATCTCAGTGAACGTCTCTCATATTCTTGTGAAAATGTGCCGTATAAGTGTAATTTCATGGAGATGGGTAGCTCATGGCTCGGGCTCGCTGAACAAGTACGTTATGCCATATTTATTTTGGACATAGAGCTCCTTTCTGTCTCACACTCATTAAACTGCCTCTTTTGGCTTTTTAAGAGGTGCTGTGTATATGATTTAATGTAGCGTTCAGAGCTAATGCCCTTCCTCACTCTATGGCTCAACTGCATTGCCTCTGCTAATGCTTCACTTTCCCTGTGAAGTCCGTCATTATTTCACCCCTTTGAAGGTCAACCAAGGCCGCACTGGGGCTTTGATAACAATGCTTTTTATATCAGGTGAAAACAAAAATAGTAGCCTACATCGAATAGTAACATAATATATATATTGAAACAACCTAGGAGGGCAGGCACAGGTTTCCCCCCACTGCTCAGGCGTGTATTTGTAAAATATCCACGGTAGACTGTGAAGCAAATTTTATTCTACTTAAGTAATGGATTATTGCCTTGGATCTGTGGAAATGTCTTTTCTAAATTTATTTCTAAACAGCAGCTAGCACACGTTCATCATGGGTTTATGTGAATACATTGCCAGAAGGGAAAGACAAAGGTTCCACACTGCAGCATTAAAATAAAAACTGATGCATACATCCGTGCACTCACTTTTATTCATGTCATGATTCTTAAGTCCATAAATAGACCACTATTGTTCCGTAGGTTCAAACATACAGCCTAGACACTCCTTCAAACTAAAAGCATCGGCACTGAAGTTTTAATTACATCATCTACTCAGATCTAAGTTGCATAACTGATGTGTACTTGCGCCAGATTCTCTTAATTATAAACCTGAAGGTACTGTTTACCGAAGCGCTGATTTATCATAAGCCCCGAGGCCGAAGGAGAACGCGTAAAAGTTACATAACGAATGTATTAAACGTGGCCTCTGTGGAGATCCTGTTCATTGTCCTAACCATAAAGTAAACAGATAATTAAATGTTTTGTTTGATGTGATCTTGGCTGGACTGCAGTCGTCCAGGAGACAAACAGATTTGTGCTTTTATGAATACTGTTAAGAAAAACAGACAACTCTCTGAGTCAAGAGGTCCAGGCTGTATCTGTGTGTTTTTTCACTCTTTCAGGTGTTCCTTCTTGCTGCTCCTTGAGACCCGTATGTTAAATACTGAGCACGACAAATCTCATGAGGTGTTATAATTCATGAGGTGTTTAAGATATAAACCAGACGTAACACAGTGCTGGTGCATGCAAGGCAGTTCCAGCGCACATTCTTCTTGCGCAAGGAATTACGTATGCCTGTGGTGTAACTTTGAGATATAATGTTTGAATTTCTTAAGCTTTCACGGTCCACCAACCAGAAGAATTACAGACGGGCTAATGAACAAAATAAATGAATAAATCTGTCTTGTTTCTACATAGTGAATTAGAAGCTGGAAACTTCTCCGGAGAGATAAAAGTGAAATTTTTGTAATTATTTTTTTTTTAAGTTATGCGTTCCACTCTAAAGGCCAAACAATGTTCCAAAGCTGCATACTTCAATTATAATCCGTAATGAAGATGTTTTGATATCCACAGAGCTTTATAATTATACCTTTAACAAGATTTCCTTATCCCCAGTTAAAGCACTCCAGGAGTGGCTCTTAAAGAACCTTAAGCCCATGAGAGAAAGGGAAACACCACAGAAATGATTCAGACCGACTGCTCTGGCTACTGGAGACACAACATGCATTCCCGTGATTCCCCAGCCCAGACACACGGTGTACGGAGTCCTCATGTTCTATAGCCAGTGAGACAAATCAGGCCTGGAGCTGTAATAACTGCACAGAACATCTCCGTTGAACGTATTATTCAAAAACAGGAGATGAGGGTGAATGAGGTTCAGTCCAGCGTGAAGGGAGACATCCGTTAGACTGTCCTTGAACCCTGAGGATGAGACGAGACTGTATGGAGTGAGTGGATAGATACAAATCAGACACACAACAGGGCCCCCATCGGAGGGGGCTGGTTAGTTGGTCAAGAGAAGCCCAGGGCAGCAGAAAACTTCTCTTGCTTGCTTTAATTCTGAAAGATGGACACAGGAATAATAGAGGAAACTTCATTATAGGTCCAGGCAAGTTCAACCAGCCAGCGGGAAATTTTAGGAAGGGGGTTCCGGTTAGCAACATGACAGCAATCGGAAATGAAAGAGAGCAGATCTGGATGGTGGATGAAAAAAGAACACAATAAAGATAGCAATCTAACTATCAGCACATGGATCAGATAGGCTGAGTAGCTGCCAGACACTCACAGCCACAGTTGGCAATCGCTTTCGCAATGGAAACTGCAATACACAATTTACATTATGGGTCACTTGGAAACAGAGGTGACGTTAATAAGGATGCAAACCGACAGAGCAGAGGCACGAAAGTGGCACTGGAGGGATTCTCAAAGCAGGATATATGAGAGGCAGAGAAAACACAGAAAACAGGTAAAATGTTGGTGTTGTTCTGGCTTTTCTTGACTCAGACGAATGTTTGGTCCTCACTGAGTAGAATGAGGCTGTCTTCACCTTCCTCTTGATGTGCTCAAAGCTCCTCAGCGCCCCTTTTTAAGTGTAAGGTGTATACTTGAGCATAATTCTGTCATCACAGTCAGTTAGGAAACCATTCATAGTCCAGTAAAATACAGACCCTGGACCATGGCGTGACAGCTGGTAGCTTGATGTCATTTGGATTTCATTATGGGGCGCGTTTCATCTGGTACAGAGAAATTCAGTTCCTATGACCAATCAAAGCAACATATTATAAGATGTTTGCTGAGTGACAAATGCCTTGATCACTGTTAGCTGTACGTCCAAAGTTATTTCACTGCCAATATTTTGGGCAATAGATGCAACAGTGGAATCCGAACGTCTCACTTCTCCGACTGCAGCCATTTTATTGTAAACTAAATCAAGTCAACGCCGCTGAGATGACGTGCATTACTGCATCGCTGTTACTTTTCTGTCCATCATCACATGAGGCACTCATAAACAGTGTGAGTGGACCGTGCAGATCTTTGCCAGGCATAACAAGGTCCAAACTGAGTGACCAAAACACCCGTACTAAAACTTTCTGGGATGAACTGCAGAATGGTTCATTGCTAGAAGGCTGACTCTTTCACTTTTTAGTGAACTTTTGAACCGAATGATGGATGCACATGAATTAATTCTGGATTTTTTTTCAGTGAGAGAGAATTAATTTCAGACACACATTTTCATTTTATATATTTTAAAACGTCTCTGGTCAGCTTTAGATGGACTGGGGCCTGTTAATCGAAACTGCAGGAAAAATATGTCCAAGATTTGAGATAAATGCACTCTGACGTTCTGTTTCCGCACCAATTGTATTTAGGACAAAAGGAATATAAAATATTTTTCATAGGAAAACTTCCTTTGTTTGAAGACATTTTCACCGAGATGTCTGTGGGTTATCCACAATAACTAGGACATTGTTTTGGAATTTGTGAGCGCCACAAACCCAATTCCATTCGCTCCCATTATGACGGGTTGTATGCAGACATTCATCCAAAACCAGATAGCTACAGTAAATGACGAAATGGCCTTTGTGAACGGAAGATGATACTTCTCTGGAGGATTATCTTAAACAATACATCTGTTCAAATAACATTTTTTTGGTAGTGATTTGGTTTTAATGTTTTAAATTCTGTTTTGATTTAATGTGAAAAGTGGAAAAGTTTACAGACAAGATGAATATAACTGAACTTGAGTTTAACTCAGGCAGAACACAGCACACTCACTGCATAGACTTAACCCAACAACAAATCACATAGCACCTCATTTGAACATTACTAATCACTAAAACAGATTGATTTCCGCTGTATGAAAAAGTCTTCAGTTTGAAATTTCAGCTTCGGAAAAACTGATTTAAACTGTCCATTGTTGCAGTGGGCTTTGCTCTACAAAGGTGCATGCGAACAACATTCCAGTGTATTGTTCAATTATTCCTATTGCAGTAGATGCAAAAACAAAAAAAGTTAATTAGACTAGAACTTTAAAAATACATATTTCAGAAAGCACTCATAAACTGCGTGTTTTAATTATGTGTTGCTCAAACCACTTCAGTGGAATTTTGCAGTTCCAATGCGCCGTGAGCGGGAAGAGCTGTGAGGACGTGGAGGCTTTATAAAGCAACGGCTTGGCTGCGCACTGCAAAAAAATCTTAGCCGTCAACCTGCAGTAGTAAATAAATAACTTATAAGTAATAAATAAGTAAATGTGTTAATGGTCTTTAAAAGCTTAAAATTTCCCAAAGCACAAGAAGAGATAAGAAACGCATTTTTCTTGTTTTATTTGGTTTTAAATTAACTGTCATGTCATTACAATTTAATTAAAATGGGTCATCTACGTAAATTCACACTGAATAAAGCTTAATTCAAAAACTTCCTTTGTTTATGTAAATATTGTTTCAGTGGGAATGTGTTTAAACCTTGAGACCACCCCACCAGTAACTGCTGGGTTTCTTGTTTTTTTGCAGTGCATCCGCTTTACGCACACGCGGTCTGAAATTTGATTCGAGTTTAAAAAGCCTCGACAGCAGCCACGAGTCACAGAGCAACGGGTTCCCCTGAACGCATCAGGTAGCTCCATATACGGGTTGGAGAGGCACTTAACAGCCCCTCTGGCACGGTATCTGCTAGGGCGCACAGAGGGGCAGTGCCATGCACTCACCCGACAATGCGCTGCTCCTGAGCAGAGAGAACCGGTCTCTGGTTTTCAGTCCCACGTCTGACCTAAACATGGGGACGCCTGGAAACGGCACCGTTCCCCCGAACAGCTCCGATCCGTTCGCGAGAAACGAGGACGTGGCCCAAATTGAGATAATGGTCCTGAGCATTACCTTCGTGGTGGCTGTGATTGGGAATGTGAGCGTCCTGCTGGCAATGTACAACACCAAGAAGAAGATGTCGCGGATGCACCTTTTCATCAAACACCTCAGCCTGGCTGATCTGGTGGTCGCCTTCTTCCAGGTGCTGCCGCAGCTCTGCTGGGAGATCACCTTCCGCTTCTACGGGCCAGACTTTCTTTGCAGGATAGTGAAGCACCTCCAGGTGATGGGGATGTTCGCGTCCACCTACATGATGGTGATGATGACCCTGGACCGCTACATTGCCATATGCCACCCCCTGAAAACCCTCCAGCAGCCCACCCAGCGCTCATACACCATGATAATCTCCACGTGGATGTGCAGCCTGGTGCTCAGCACTCCTCAGTACTTCATCTTCTCCCTGAGCGAGATCAAGAACGGCTCGGACGTGTACGACTGCTGGGCGCACTTCATCGAACCCTGGGGCGCCAAGGCGTACATCACCTGGATAACAGTGGGCATCTTCCTCGTGCCCGTGGTCATTCTCATGATGTGCTACGGGTTCATCTGTCACAGTATATGGAAAAATATCAAATACAAAAAAAGGAAAACGGCGGCTGGTGCTGCGAGCAAGAACGGGCTGATTGGGAAGAATTCAGTCAGCAGCGTCACAACCATATCCAGAGCCAAACTAAGGACAGTTAAAATGACTTTTGTGATAGTTCTGGCTTACATTGTGTGCTGGGCACCGTTTTTCATAGTGCAGATGTGGTCTGTGTGGGATGAGAACTTCCAGTGGGCTGGTGAGTGATAAACAAATTAAATGAATCCTGCATGATTTAAAACATCGTTCTGGTAATGATGGGATTTACAGGCAGAGAGGCAGCGTTTTGAAAAATCAGCACATAAAAAATTCCATGTACGCACGGGTTTTACGCACGAATTTATCTGGAGAACGAAGTAAAAAAAAAATAAAAAATGAGTGTGTGGGAAAAGAGTAATTGGGTGTAAAACCACAAAACTAATTTGTTGACAAGACACTTAAAATGCATCAAAGCAAATCAGCACTGTGATTCTTTCAGTGAATTTATCTTTTCATTTTTCTTTCTTCCTTTGTTTTGTACAACAGAAACACTCATGAAAAGTTAAGGCCCCCCGATATAATTACTGAAAATTACTGGAAAAGAAAACAGCTCCATATTTTACTTTATGTAAATTTTGTATTCTTATTTAGTGTATTTGTTGCTTTTGGGTGCTTAACTTTTCTGTTTTTCATTATGAAGACATTATGCAGAGAAATGTACACTTGATGAGTAAATCCTTGAAATAAGAAATCCGATTTTTATAACTCAAACCTCATGCATTTGGCAGGTTTTCGCTTCTTAAAACAAAAACCTGACACTGAGCTGGAGTGGCACGTCTGCAGTCCAGCGTTTACCAGATGTTTTGCGGATTAATCACCCTTTTCCTCTCTCCTCTCTGTTTTTTCTCCAGATTCTGAGAACACAGCAGTGACTCTGTCTGCGCTCCTTGCCAGTCTCAACAGCTGCTGCAACCCGTGGATATACATGATCTTCAGCGGTCACCTCCTCCAGGATTTTGTGCACTGCTTCTCCTTCTGCCACAAAGTGAACGCCGAGTTCAAGAAAGAGGACTCGGACAGCAGCATCCGCAGAACGACGCTGCTCACCAAGATGACCAACCGGAGCCCTACTGGCAGCACTGGCAACTGGAGAGAGCTGGACAATTCTCCCAAGTCGTCCATTCAGGCAGAGTAAAGACATGTCGCACTATGAAATGAGGAAATAAATGTTCAGAAGCTGGACATCATGAACTCAAGAAATATTGAGTAGACTGAAAATTTGCAACACTAACTGAAAATGCGGACATATTACATGTGGCTTGACTATACTGTATGTGCGTACGTGCTTGTTTTCACATAACCTCAGAACTTTTAGAAATGAAAAACACGTTGAAAAAGAAAGTTATGTTTTACATCATTCTCTTAAATTTGAACTCGTGACAGCTCCAAGTAATCAAACAGTAGTCATTTTTCTTTTTTTCTTTTTAGAATCCCAGCATGATTTTTATTCCGTGTTTTTAAGAGAAACCTCTTTTCCAGGAACTCTGACGCTATTACTGGTGGTTCTGTCTCCCTGCAGTGCCGCCGAACACCCTTTCCTGTTCGTGTGTTTACAAAGATAAAACTTACATAGCGGCCAGGAGGTGTGCGGTGGTGAAAAGGATTCTTCCAGACCGCACGTCTCTAAGTAACCAAGGCAGTCACCTCATCCTTTGTGTTTAGCTTTCCATTTTGCTGTTTTTCCTTGAACCACGTTTTAGTGGCCTGCGTAAGAAAATCGGATCCAAAGCAATCGTTTACCTTTTAGCCCAAACGCAGACAAGGAAAATAGTGGAATAATACTATGTAATGGAAGTGGGACTATATTTATCAGTCGCATGTTTAGACGCATCCACACTTTCCTAATTTGTTCAAGACATTCTTTCATGTTGCAGCAGGCGTGGATGAACAATGAATTCTATTTCTGCTCAGGAAAGGTAAATGGGATCCCCTTTTAAAAAAAAAGCAGGACATTTACTAAGACACACATACACGCGCTCACACACACACACACACACACACACACACACACACACGGCTGCCGGTAGGATTTGATGAAGTGAATGGATGAGTCTACCTCTTTCCCCACGGTCCGTTCCCATGACTTTCACAAAATGTTGGGGAGAAGCTCGCACATTCCACATGCAATACATCAGCAGACTTCCTGATCCTTTTTTTTTCTGACATCCTGCACTATTGGGGGGTCTGTGTTTTGGCTTCATTTGCACACCAGACTTAAACTATTTCCTGCACATTAATGTGATGTACAGCACCATAATGGTTGTCAGACCACAATGAGAAGCCCCACAAGAACATGTATATTGTTTCAGGACTGTGTATATACTTAGTATTGTGTATATGTTCGTGTATTGTGTACCTACACTATGTGTGTACATTTCTGTCCAAGTGCATCGTAGATTTG
>JASGAT010381547.1:0-42627 GCA_030220025.1 Chelon auratus
TTTTCCTTGCCACCGTTGCCTTCAGGCTTGCTCTGGGGGTTTCAGGCCAGGTTTTTGTAAAGCGTCTTGAGACGATTTGTATTGTTATTATATAAATAAAATTGAATTGAATTGAATCTCCTGATTGACTACAAATTACACAAAAGTTATGTGGGTGAGCAGAAATAAGAAATAAGGTCCAGGTTGTAAAAAAAAAACAGTAGTTCCCCTTTAAACACATAAGATGCACATGAGAGAATTAAAGATAAGTAAACATAAGTAAGCACAGATTTATTATTAGCATTTGACAAAAGTTTACCATCGGACCTGTCTTTGTTTTGATTGCTTGCATGCTAGTACTAGTTAGCGCTAGTATGCTGAGGCCAAAGGGAATTAGTCATTAGTTATGTTATTGGTTTGTAATGAACAAAAGGAAGGTTTCTTTTCAAGAGGACTGCCAAATTATGTGTACAAAATGTCTTGGCGCCAATGGTTTTGGGTGCTGAGACATTTCAAGTCAAAAACAAAAAAATGAAACTCATGTCTGTGCTAGACGACAAGTCAGGGGATCATCAACATTAGGGTTCATCCTCTGGGAAGCATGAATATCCAAATTTCATGGCAATTTGTCATAAAAAACATCTGTAGGGCACCGACGCCAGCATGTCTAAGAAGCAGATGAGACGCACGCTTAAGGTATAATGTTAAACTCCAAAAGCATTGCATTCGACATCTCAAAGTTAAAAGCCACAAACGTCTTGTTGTGTGGGCTCGCTGTTGGTTCAGCATGACATCACCAGGGTGATTTCCCCGGCCTCAATAAAACTCAACCAGAGACAAACATGCTCTCAGTAAACTTAAACTGGCTGACAGAGCCTTTACCTCTATGGGTGTTTTCTGTTGCCAGGAAACTAAGCGATTAAGAGCTAATATATTGAATTATACTCGCCGAATCATTTCTTAAAGCTGGCTTGCAGAGACACTTAAAATAGAGGTATGAGATCAGAGCACATCGTCCCCACTTTGTTAAAATTGCAAGGCATTTTATTTTTATTTTTTTGTCCTTGTAGTTCAAAAAGCAACCGCATTATTTGATTACAAAGAAGATTTCTGAGTCGCACTGAAGCGTTGGAAAACAAATGTACTTATGAAGAATTATAAGGTATGGGGTAAATATATTTTTATAGGTTCTTTAAGTTTTGAAGATAAAACTTGTTGTGTTTTAATGCAACTGCAGCTCAAATCAGAAATGTGCACAGTCTCACCCCTGTACAGATTGTATGTACTATTACAATATGTAATGCAGAGCTTGGAGTTCTGTGATGGTGTATCTTTACCTATGAACAGTAATGATGATTCGGGCCCCGACAAAGCCTGGGTGATCTTGAGTAAATTTCTTTGTAACTTCCTGAAACATTTTCAGAGTCCAGACCCTATCGTGAATGGTTCCGTCGAGCTCATACGTCTGCAAGACAGAAAAGTTCAAAAGTTAGACTTGACGACGTGATGCTGTCCAGAAACGTCTGATCTACTGCTGCTACTGATCCCTCTACTAAGGCTGGATTTGCAGCAAGCCAACACAAACCCTTGAGAGACCGCTCCTCAGCTCCAGATACATGATGTTGTCAAGGTGAAGTTCCCCAAAGCCCTTATAGAAGTAATCCCTCAGCACGGGGGCATGGGTAATAAGCCCTGCAGCCGCGATGAAGGCCTTCTCAAACTTCTCCCACACGATATCTTGACTTGGATATTCACCATCTGGATCCTCGGTGAACAGCGTGAGGTGCTGCATTAAACTGAGAATAAAAAAACGTGTTCCAGGTCAAGTTCTCCCATTAACATATCGACTTGACGTTTAAGGAAAGGTTACACGATACTTCACCTGTTATCAAAGCTTTCGGGGTCTCCTATTCTGGCTCTCAGGGTCTCGAGCAGCTGCCAGTAGAAGCAGTCCCATCGTGGGAAGGGCTGGCGGTCTGAGAACAGGAAGCGGACCGAGTTGTCCCAAGTGAAGCAGATGTAGCAGTGGGGTCTGTAGGTGACGTTCTTCACCAGCCATTCGACGCTGACCAGAGCGGAGCCGTGGACGTGGAGGGCCGCGCCTGTCACCAAAACCAAGACAGAACCTCAAACTCATGTAGATGAACACTATGTGACCTTGTTGTAGTTTTGTTTCTTTTTGTAATTGCTTCTCGTGTCTGTGTTGTCATTTTGAAAGTCTTTGTAGCAGTTTCATATATTTGTGGATGTTACTCAGCGCCTTTGATTTAGTGTTTTGCATATTTTTATCTGTAATCCACACTGACATTCACTGGAATACATATACAAAAAAGAGCATATATACACTGATCAGCCACAACATTAAAACCACTGAAGAGAAGGGAATAACATTGACCATCTTGAGATAATTCAATCTTCTGCTGGGAAACTTTTGGACCTGGCATTCATTCATGTAGATGTTACTTAGACATGTAGCACCCACCTAGACCAGACCAGGCACCCCCAACCCATAGCAATGAGACTCCTCGATGGCAGCATGATGCAGCCTGACACACACACAAACACTTTAGGAACAATTAAAAAAAAAAAAAAAAGCATGAAGAACAGCACAAGGTGTTGACCTGGCCTCCAAGTTCACTAGATCCCAAACTGATCAAGTATCTGTGGGATGATCCACAGAGGCCCCTCCCCTCACTCCCCGCCCACTAACAACATGATTCAGGACTGCCAGACAGCACAGGACAACCCCAGGAGGCCCATGTCCATACTCTGATGAGCCACAACTGTTTTGGAGGCACAAGGGAGACCTACACAATATTAGGAAGGTGGTCATAATGTTATGCCTAATCGGTGTATAACTTCGTTTTTTGTGTGTGTGTTTTGCTCGTTTTGCAGGTGAACAACGACTTTCCAGTGCTGCTTTTCAAAAACTGCAGCATAGAGACATTAAAGAAAGTCTGGATGCAGTCCTTTAAATGAGTTTTGTTGTTTTTATTGGAATAATTTTGTCTTTGTCACACTTTATTGTTGTCTTTTTAGTTGTTTTGCAGAGGAACAAGTGCTAACTTTGTTCAAAATCTGCAGCTGAACATCACATATGAAGAGAGGCTGTCTGAAACCTGTCCAGACTTTCACTGGCACAGATATACTACATGTGGTATATACAGCTCTGGAAAAAAATAAGAGACCACTGCAACCAGTTTTGCTGGTTCTGCTATGTATATATTAAAATGAACATTTTTGTTCATGTTAGAGATGTAGAAATGCTGATTTAAGAAACATTTGTGGGAGTGGTCTCTCAATTTTTTCCAGAGCTGTATAATATTATAATAAAGAAAGTCTGAATGTGGTCATTTACTGGATGTTTTGTGTCTTTTTTTGAGCCATTTTTTATGTCAATCAGTACATTTTTTTTGTCTTTGTCATCATCTTGGGATTCTTCCAGGTCCAAATCCAAAAAAAAAAAAAAAATAGTATATTATGCACACTGAATATCACTTAAAACTATTAAAGAAAGCCTAAATTCAGCCACTTTAAGTCATTCTGTGACACTTTGAAGGTATTTTGCTGTTTTTATTGTCATTCTGTGTCTTTTTTAAGCTATTTTGCAGGTGAACAACAACTCTCTTGTCCTTCAGCAACACTTTCCAGGCGTTTTTATCAAGCATTTTTCTTGTCTTTGTCATCATTTTCATTTCTTTTTAGTCATTTTCCATATTAAGCACAAGTCTTAGTTCAAAACCTGCAGCTAGAAGAGACAGCTGGAGTTAAAGTACGACTGTCTGAGGTCTGTCCGAAGCTTCCTGTCACAGCTGAGTCACACTGACACTCACTGTCTTAGATTAGACTACATAATAGATTAGATGAAACTGTTGAATGTGCTAGTTTTAAGTGTACCCAGTAGTAGGTGTTTTGCTTGAATATTTTTCTTACACTTCAGGTATAGATATACTATGATAAACCATTAAAACAATATGAATAGTGGCCTTAACATCACCTTTAGGCATCTTCTGCAGCAGCTTGAAGACCGAGCTCTTCTGGATGAGCGGCTTTGCCTTGAAAAAGTGGACAGCAGGAGGAAACCGAGCTGCAGACATCTCTTGCTCCTTTAACCTGCGGAGGTAAGCGTCCAGCTTCTGCTCGGCTGCCGTCAGCGCCACCCCTCCTCCCGTCTGCCTGGACCACTCCTCGCGCATAAGCAGGTCCCTCCGAGTCGGGTCGGGCATCCCGTCGCTGGCCCTCACGAACCACAGAAGGGGGAAGTAAGTGACCACAGCCCGGCAGAGTGAGCCCACCATGTCCTTGTGTGCCACAGGAGGGCGTTGTACTCCTCCTAGAACATGCTGTCCCTTCACGAGATTGTTGTATTTGGTGCTGGAAAGACAGAAAAAGCTCCATGTGAGACATAAAGACGTTTAAGTCACCCTGCTTTAGGAGAAAGGTAGTTTTAGTAGAAAGGTAAATAAATTTGACTGGTTTTGAGGTCATTATCAAGATCCTGTTGAGTTTGCATTACAGTCCTAACAGATCCCATTCACTAAACTGCTTTAACAATTATTCTAGGAATAATTATTGCAGTCTACGAACACACACAGTCCTCAGAAACATTATCAAAGCAGAAAACATCTTAAAAGAATAAAAGTAGTAACTAAAAAAATCATAAAATACATACAAGTGAGGAGCGTCTGCAGTCCTGCGTCTCCGCTCAGGCGTCCCAAAAGGCTCTGCTTGTCTTCCTCAGGACACTCAGAGTAGCATGTCAGCGAAATACTCAGAGCAACTGGATAATTGGAGCATTTTTGTCTGACTAATACCATGTGATAAACTAATGAATGGAGCATGAATGGCCGGCGTTGCGAGGAGAAATGAGAAAGAAGCCGTACGTCACCACGAGGACAAAGAACATGATTTAGATTTTATTATGTTTTACATTTCCACAATATAACATTTGAGACACGATCAAAAAAAGAAAAAACACAGAAACAAAAAATAAAAAGAAGAAGAAAAACAAACACACATACACACGTATATAATTTAATCTGGAAACCTCATATACATACAGTGCACCCTCTGGAATGATATCACCCACTCCTTGAACAGAAGAATACTCGGTGTAACATCAATAAATTAACTCTCAAAAGGTCGTGTACGGTCTGCTGCTGTTTTGTTTCTAGGACACAAGTTGTTTTTTATTTGATTTTTTTTCTCCTGTGATTGGTTGGAGCAGACACCCATTAGTGACACAATGCCCCATGCAACTTATAACGCGGGGCAGAGGTTAATGAATGGAGGATAACTGTGACACAGATGGCATGTTTGTGGAAAAGACTGATTCAATTTAAGGTTAAACATGCAGCCAATCACACGATCCCGGCCCCCCCGACCAATCAGCGTAAACTACAACCCATGAGGAGGAGGAGGATGAGGAGGAGGATGAGGAGGAGCAGCGGTGGAGTAAACCAGTGCTTTACAGCTGTGCAGCACCTCCGATGCACATCCGTAACATTGCAGCATCTATCCCATAATTCACAAAAAATATACAGCAATACGTCACACAACAACAATGCATCGCTTCTGCATCAGGAAGTTTCGTTTCACAGACAAAGGAATGACGTTCTTTTTTTATGTGACAAAAATAAAAAAATTACAGGAGAGTTTCTTTTGTTTTCCCCTCTAACACAGCCGGAGCTTCTCAGTCCAGGAACTTGCGGTTCGGGTTGGCGCCAAAGAGAGCCACTCGGATTTCAGGCATCATCTGCAAACAAAATCATCATCAGTTAATGTCTTATAAAATGAGAATCAGGTGTATTTAAATGACAGTTACAGGTTTGTTTCACCAAAAACCCCCAAAACACAAAGTTCACTCTCCTCTTACACGACAAATTAAAACCAAGAAAATTTCCTGGAGAGATTACTGGTTACCAAATCTAATAAATCAATTAATCTTTATGCTTTTAAGTGCAAACTTGCACAAATATGAATACGGTCGGACGTGATTGTCAATCTAAAGCTCATTTAACAACTTTAAATCATCACTACTAGATATTTAAGTTTATTTTAATTATGCTTTTAACATACTCTGGTTTAATTTTATGTTTTCATCATCTTTAAATAAGACAATACTAAAATTAAACCAGCAAACATGCATTAATTTGCCAGTTTATTAGGGACAATAGTAAAAATGAAATATTAAATCCTCCTTGATGACTCTTGTAACGTTCAGTTTATGTTAAAACCGTGTAAGAACAATGTTAATTCAACTGCATTAAAAGTGCATCTGTTAATTAACCAAGCCCACTAACTAAAACGAGGCTGTCAAAATAATAGAAACACAATAGAATTAACCGAATATTTTCCGTTTTTTAAAAACTGTGATGTGATGTGAAATCTGAAGGACATCCGTCATTTTGACAGACTGCAATTCACACCCCTGACCACTTGGTGGCGAGTGATGTTTTTAATTGGCTCTTGTCTCTAATCGCAGTTTACGGTTCCAAACTTTGCAGAACTTTTGTCAGTGCACGATTTCCTGGTACATCGATTACACTGATGCACACGTCAGAGTTCGGCTATGTCTACACGGCTGAAGAGTTTGCATACCACCGAAGCTCTTCAACTCTACGGTGCCATAAGATCTGTTAGCGGCTAGCAGTCCCGTTTCAAGTGCGGACAAGACCAATCTTTTTTTCTTTTCTTTTTTTAACCATTTAAAGTCAATACTATTATAAAAAGTACTTAAATGCTATGAATCTGTCATTATTTTCATTTTATTAAATTAAATTAAATTAAATAGTTTATGACAGGATTTTTATGACCCTGTCAGTCAAAATGACAGACAACGAAAAAGTCTAGCGCAAGCTCTGATACAATAATACTATAGCTCTCTCTGTTATTTTCAACCAACACTTAATGCCGTAACCTTCTTGAAGATGAGATTTAGTGCAGGACCGTTATATTAGAATGCATTGAATTTAATCTACCGTACCTAATGAACTGGCACATGAACGATTTCCTAAGACGTCTGCCTCTCTGTCTCGGTTCCTCATGAGGAGAGTTTAAAGTTTGAGTATCGTGAGTGCGCCACTAATCTCGTTTAGTTTAAAGTGAGTTTGTTAACAGCTGGACAGTTAAGGTCATTTAGTTTTAGACAGACAATAGACTGATAATGTATTCATGTGATTATTTGACCTCTATTTAACCTGGAGTCATTCTATTTTAAGAAGAAGAAGAAGAAAAAAAGATATTCTGGGGCAAGAACAAATTTAAACAAACAAAAATCATCATTTCTATTTAAGTATTTATAGATGTGAAGTATATAAATGCTAAGAAACAGGACTTATTGTGGCATTGTGCATGCTATACTACTATATTTATTTAGTATATGTGACATTATTTCTCCTGCTGCAGCTCTATTTATGCAGAACTTTTAAAATGAATATTATTATTTGTGGGGTTTCAATCATATTTATGTGCATTTTAAAAGAAATATGTGGAACTGTCAGTATAAGAGATGCAAATCATCTTCATCCTCTAAATTAAAAATATGTAAATGTCTTAAATAAATAAATAAAATGTATTCACGTAGCATGTGTTTAGATTAGACGTTAGACTGTCTGTATTGGCTCCTACCTGCTGAGCCATGAGGTCAAGTCTGCTCTCCAGGGTGTTGGACACTTTAATTTTCCCGTTGGCGTTGTAGATCTCAACGCCTCCAGACCTGTGAGCAAAACAAAAAATACATAAATAAATACATTATACAAATACAGAGGATGCTATAAAAAAAGTTTAATTTTGTGAGGTTTGGTAGGCTGCTTACACGTCGGGGGAGAGGAAGTTGTCCTGGTCGATGCGGACCTCCAGGTTGTTCTTCACGGCTGCTTTGTAAATGGGGATGTTCTTCTGGATGGACGCCTGAAAGACAAGAGACGCAGCTCAGTCTCAATTATGTATTAAATCTGATAAATGTACATCTAAAATTTGAACATGCACTCTACAATTTGCTCACCTGTACCACCTGAACGTCCTGTTTACGGCAGCGAATGGTCACTTTGGGCTCCAGGAGCTGATAGAATCCCTGATATGAAAGATTGTGAAGATGTTAACAAACCTTGGCCGAGTTACACTGACCAGAGTTTGTGTTTTTATTTGGCTGAACCCCTTTTTTTCATCAACGAGAACACGCTTAGGAACAGAAACGCCTCCGAGTTCAATGCAACACAGCTGTCCAGACCTGGATTCAACATGAGTCCGGAGAGATCAAATATCGTTTGGGTTGCGACAGAATATATTGAGCCAACAGCTGTCAAACCTAGTGGATCACTACCAGTGTTTCAAAACCAGACCAGATACCATGAGGGAGGTAGGAGGACAGGAGGACAGGATCATATTTACTTCATTTCATACAGAAGTAACCCATAAATCAAACTGAGGGACATGAATACAACCTAAGTTCCCAAAATCTGATTTTCTGTCTAATTAAAATCCAAAAAAAAGGCCCATCTTTGCAACATGTAAAGTCACGTTAAGCTAAATATGATAAATCGTTTTTTCCATTATAAGGCGGATCATCTGCTTTTTTTTTTTTTATAAATTTAATAACATTATTAGGTAACCTTTTGCAGAAGGCCACTGTTCTAGACATTATTGCATTTAAGTGGCAGAATTAAACTAACTGCCCACAAGAAAATGATCCTCGTGAAAAAATATTTCGCAGCGAAGGAGCTGGACTGGACCCGAGCTGTTCATCCCAATAAACAGATAAGAGATGACAATAAAGCGTCAGAATATTTAAATAATTAATGAAGCTGCTGCTGCTGAGCCACATATATAGGAGATGGCTGTTAAATAAACACGCTCTACATTTATTTAGTCAGTGTGAGACTGATTGTCTGACAGCAGGTTTTAAAAAAAACTTCGGATGTCTGGAAGCGGAGCTCAGGAAGTTTATAAGCTAAAAGTCTAAACTAACCTGCAAGATCAATCCGTCCAACAGAGCTGGATACCGGGCCGGGTCTTTTGCGACGTTACCGAGCCGCTGGCGAGCCTCATTCAGCATTTCCTGAGGGTGCAAACACACACGTGTGGCTTCTATTATTGGTACCGATTTATTTTTTATTATTTGCACAGTCAATCTCTCTTATGTACATACAATGTTGGATAATGTGGAGAGGCTTACCGAGATCATGTCATCACGGGCCTTCAGCACCTTCAGTCGAGCCTGGTTCATCAGGTTAGACATCTGACTGTTTATGCAGACAAATAACACACACATTGGACCTGTTTAGGTTTCTAAGTCGGGGTATGTTTGTTTCCTGCGGAAACCCTGGAGACTGTTTTGGACAGGTTACAAAAGAGTCATTGTAGGGCGAAGGGACTAAATAAAATTACAGGAAACGCTGTCAAACACGAAGCTACTTCTTAAAAAGGGTGGATTATTGAGGAAGGAAGGACCCGAGGTGTCCTGTGATGTCTCGCCATGACTCACATTTTCTTCTGTTGCTCAATCTGCTTCTCTTTCTTCTCGTAGTACTCCATTATCTTCAGCCTCTGGGTTTGCACCAGGCGTCCCTTCTCGATGTTGAACTCCTCTTCCGCCTGCGGGAGGAGACAGTTCATTAGTTTGCAATGCTCTGCCATAAAGGCTTTATTTAATTTAGAGGTTCACCGTTTATAATTTCACCTTTAAGTGTGGTATTTTATGTGCTTTTTTTGTTTGTCAGTCACAATGTTGAACCAGCAAAATGTTTGCAAAATGTCCTACACGGGTTCACTGAGCCTTTAAAATGTGAAATTACAATGAAAACCTGAAAAATTCCCATAATTTCCCAATGCTAAAAATATTTTCTTCAAATGTCAACGCTGAGAAAGACCAACGCTGAAGAATTTACTCCTGTTGTGACCTTCTCTGACAGCTGTATACTGACTAATAGGCATAACTGTTTCTTTAAAACCTCCAACAACACTTTGAATTAAAGGAACAATCACCTAGTTCAGTCTGTGTGAACAGCAGACTGAACTGGAGGGACAGCAGTGATGCTGTGAACAAGAAGGGCCTGAGCAGACTCTACTTCCTGAGGAAGCTCAGGTCTTTTAGTCTATGCAGCAAGTTCCTGGAGATTTTCTTGCACTTCGCTGTGGTTTGTTGGGGGAGCAGCACCGGCAAAAAGGACATAAGTAGGATCGACGAAATGATACGAAAGGCTGGTCACGTTATTGGCAGTGAGTTGGAGATGTTTGTTTCAGTGAGGGACAGGAGGACACTGGACGAACTGCTGTCCATCATGGACAATCCTTGATGTGACAATCAGGTTGATTCAGCTCTGCTCCCACATATTAGTTCTATCCAACTTTACTTTTAGATAGAGCTTTTTAGATATATTTTATCTTTCTTTTTGTTCTTTTGTTTGTTTCTGTGGTTCTTAAGAGTGTTTTTTTATGTGCAACTGAGCTACTGTGACCAAGCAGTTTCCTTTGTGGATGATTAAAGTCTGTCTACAGCCCCATGTGGCGTCGTGTGCATGTGTTCATACCTTTGCATCGATTTCCTCCGCCTTTTCGTTGGCCTCCTGCTCAATGAAGGCCATCATGTGCTTGATCTGTAGACAGGAACGATATAGGTTTTATATGCGCTTAGTTTAAGAAAATCACATTGTACAAACTGGTAAGTCCTTCCATTTCTGGTTAATAATCATAAAACTTTACAAACAGGATATCAATATTGCATTAAGTAGCGTAATTAACACACAGAAAACCTGTAGTATGGATATTATTATGCTTCACAGAAGTGCTATAAGGCTGCAAAGTATTTTCACTTTCAGCACATCTGACAATTTGTTATTTTTAATAATCAACAGGTTGCTCTGAGTATAATCTGCTTTATTATTGACTTAATTGTCTGGGCAGCTGTCAACAACCCAAAGATTAACAGAAAAACTAGTGTTTTTCAGGATAACTAGTAAATATTTTGATATTTTTGCTCAATAATTATATTTTCTGTCAGCCGTCCTATTTTTTTCCCCCCCATCATTTTTAGAGTTTTTTTTTTCCTGCAAAAACCTTGAGAACTGTGGTGAAAAACAAAATCATCATATTTATTATATGTTCCACTTTGTGACTGATGTGTAACGGGGCGTACATGTGGAGCCAAGAGGTCAGCTTTCTCTTAATTACAAGCTTCTCTCGTCACCCTGCTGTGAACTGCTGCCGGTTTCTATCACATCAGTGGGAAATGTTTCCGTGCATTTTGTTGCCACAACATCCCAAAGTGTGGGTGATTTGAACTTCAATACATATTTCAGGTACTAGTACTCTGGAGATTTTGCATTTTATTCTATTCTACACTTCCACTGTGCCAAAATTTAGAGGGAAATATTCCGCTTTCAGCTGCTTCAGATTTATTTTACAGTTTGTATTTTAAAATGCAACATTCGACTTGTGTTTTCCAATCTTTCTGGCTTCTCTGAATCTTATTAAAAGCCGCGTGCAGTCAGGGTCACATTTCAGACATGAGTTGCCAACAGCTGCAACAAATACAGATTTTCCCCCAATAAATCTTTCATGTGATTTTATATCAATAAATCAAACCAAAAATCAAAGATCAGAAAACAGATTTGTGTAACAGAACATTGATGCACATTGATCCACTCTCTATTTTTATTCATAAAACTGTAAAGTAGTTCAATTTAGCTCCACCTGCAGCAACTACAACAGCAAAACGCTGCTTGCGCTGATGTTTCTGCGATAATAATCAAATTATGTCATTTTATATTAACATATCAGTCAGAGGTTACAAACCAGCACTTTTAATGCAATGCTTGATCTAAATTTTTCTGCCAGTACTTGATTTCTACTTGTGACAGAGCGTTTTTCCATTGCTGTTTAGATTCATCCATTATGTTCCCACGATCTTTAAGTGTGTCAAAATGTTGGATATCGTCAAATAATTTACTGTCTGACCATTTTCATTCATTTAAAATACGTAAATTATCGCTGCAGCAAGTTATTAACTACTTTTTTCACAATATACTGGTTGTTCAGTGTATAATTATTGATTTTATAGACTGTGTAGATGTCCAAAAACTCCCAATTTAGCAAATATTTGGATAAGACAAGTGGGTAACTGTGATTTTTTTTGCAATAGAAAATAATATAATCAGTTTTCTGTGAGGCAACAAACAAAACTAATCAGCTCAGGGGGTTAGCAGGTTTCTGGATGCCACTATCATGTACAGTAGGGGTCAATGGGGGCCCTAAATGTTTGCTCTCGAGGCCCCTCCAGATGTTAATCCACTCACTGTCAGTGTAGATTTAACTCTACTTCTCTTTGTGAAGCTTATTTTCCGTGTTTCATGAGATTTCCAGTGAGCAGTCAGCGGCTCACTCACTCCCAAGTTCCTCATTGGGCCCTGGCATGTGTTCATCATGTGACCATTCAGAAATATGACCCTCTCATTTCTCAGCCATAACTCCCACACCACACAAGCTGCAAAATGGCTGCTTATTTAGACATAATTGTCTTTTTTTTAATTTCTTTTTTAAATGTACACGACCTGCATTCGAACACGTCTTTAATGCTGTGCTTTGGCTGATTCCTCTATCCAATTCATTGCTAACCTACTGCAGCTCTGTCAATGTCATTCTCGTCAACACGCGCACTTCCGGCAAAAATTAAAGGCCTTAGAAGCGTTTATCAGAATCCATAAGCGGCATAAAGCGTCCTTAAACAATACGAGAGGATAAAAGGTTGGCTTGGTGTCGTTTTGAAGGTTAAGACGGTTCATTACCTGCTTCTGAACGTCGGCATCGCTGAGCGCCATGGTTGCAGCTGTCAAAGATTGGCCCGGGCCTGCGACAGAAACCAACAAAAAACCAAAACAAATTAAAACAGCTACGAGATAAACGAGGCCGTAAATAGAAAGATGAAGGTTTTAATTCGGCTACGTGAGCTTTTTATTCGACGTTAACGTACCCGAGAATCACAGACGAGAAGGGATGAATTAATCGCCGCAGTCGTGACTGGTAAAGATGTCTACGGAGGATCAGCTGATGTCCACGATCACGTGATGTTTACTTCCGGTTAAAGAGCCAATCGGATGCGAGGACAAAACAGACGCATTTTCATCTGGTATGAAACCGGAAACTGTTGTTCTGCAATTATTTATTATTAGTTTTCTGCTATTATTGCTGTTTTATTAAAGTAAGTTAATATACCTATGTAAAACTGCAAAGATATTCCAACAAATTTTAATATTTTTATGATTTAATTTCTATTTATTTGTTTTTTTTTCTTTTTCTTTGTACTGTATGTTTGTGTGGACTGGTGCTACACTACGTCTCTGTGACTGATTATAATGTGTAAAATGTGAAAAAAACAAAACATATAATTTTGTCTTTCCCATACCATGTTGAATTAAGTTCAGTTTTATACTATTTTTTTGTTCACTTTTCATTTGATCCATCTCTGAAATCACAAATTTCACAAAACTAAACTTCAAAATAGCCAAGAATACAAGTTGAACTTAAATAAATAAAATAAAAGTCTGCATCATCTGACATTGCATATAATGTTCCTATAGGGAAGTAATGGCAATGATACTTAATCAGTTTTAATAGTTAGTTTATGGTGACATGCAATCCGCTGTGTTTTATTTTAGATTATTTTATCACAGACACAGTGATAACTCTTTATTTCTACTTTATACAGTGTTTAACATGTCTGGAATTACAAACATATTCCAATACTTGTTTGCTGCCACATTTGCAACCTGTGAGTCAGATTTTTATTATGGCATTTTGTGTGTGCATAACTTAGGTCTATTTATAGGTAGCAGGCTGTAAAACAGATTATACTGAATGCAGTTAAGTGAACTAAAAGTATGATTAATCCCGTAAACTTTATTGGTAAAACATGACAGAAAGAAAGGATTTAAGTAGTTTTGTAGAAACATGTTTGTTTAATGCACACAGTGTGCAGACAGCATTTTGGCATAGTCTCCAGTCTCGTAACGTGTCTTGCCAGCAGAGGGAACTAGAAGTTGGAAAGTTCTGCTTTAGAAATAGCTCCTCTCCTTGCCTGACATGCATTTTCCACTCACCAGCTCACACCATGGACAGAGTGATAATCTGCTGTTTGGACAGTGCACATGAAACGCGACTGACTGTTTACCTGAATGAAACTCTCACCCACTGACATTTGCCGACCTTTCAGAGGTCGCGATTCAAGGTTGAAAGTCACTGTTTTTTAGTGTTCACTGAGATTATTTGTGTTGTTTCCTGGTTTCTCAGCAGACAGCAAAGTCACTACTGACTCCTCTCCGGCCAACTGTTGTGTCACGGATTTGAGAAGTGGGGTGAGAGAGAGAGGGAGGGAGAGAGAGAGAGAGAGAGAGAGAGGGAGAGAGATTTTTGTACAGCTTGTCCACCTTGTTATTCCCGTGCCAGCTACAGCATGCATGTCTGCCTATCTGTTGATTTGTGGCTTCGTGTCTGAATGCACGTCACACTTTGAACTGCTTCTCATCTCATCCAGCACCGAAGCAAGAGGACTCAGGTACGCTGGGACGTTGCTTTTTCTTTTTATTCGTTCGCAGAAAGTTTTAGTAAATCTTGAAGTCCTCTACAGCAGTCTGAGAGAGAGAGAGAGAGAGAGAGAGAGAGAGAGAGAGAAGAAGACAAATTGTACCTCAAAACCTTTGTCCTTTAAGAATAGTGTTATCTGTGCAGCTGTCGGTGTTAGAAAGGTCATTTTGGGTCACCCTAACGCAGTGAAGGACAAAATTTAATCCTGTGTAAGACAAATAAATGGACAAGAGGGCTTGTCTTGTCTGATTAACTGATTCTCCCACTTTGACATTGAAAGCTGACCTTTTATAAATTGCTGATCTCACACATTAGCACAGACAGAGAGCACTGGATCTAGCTGATCATTTACTTCACCGTGAGTGTGTTATCGCTGGGACGGGATCAATGGGAATCCAATTACTCAAGTAGGACAGTAAGTAAAGGTGGATCACAGAGTAGAAACGGTTGATTGGTTTCTTAGCAGACAGAGAGGAGCACAGATGATGTGTGTCTGTGACGGGTTTAAGACGTCTGTGCAGCCAACTTTAATGTTTTGAAGCGGCCTTGCCTCTGCACAGGCCCACATGACACGCAAAGCCCCAAAGGAGACAATATGGCGTCTGTTTCAGTCTGCTCATTCTCTAGAAAGTGACATAACATCAAGAAAATAAATGTTTGACACAAAAAAAATTGATTTAACTCTGGAGAAAATACTTGGTCATTAATAATAAAGGCACCACGTTGTAATGGAAATGTTTGCTCAAGGCCTTATTGATTTTTTTTTGAGGCCGCTGGTCTCCAAGTCAGAGGGTTTTATTGCACCAAAAGTAACAAGCTGTTGCATAACAGGCAGGAAAAGGGGGTCTGCTTCTCCCCGTGAAGCAACACAAATGGATTAGTGTTTCAGTTTGGAAACACAAGTGCACGTGAGCATGTGTGTTTAAGGCAGCAATAGTGAAATAATACAAGTCTCTTTCTGTGGATGCATTTTTCATCTTTTCTTTTGCATTTTATTGTTATTCTTATTGTAGTTCTGTACAGATTATATTGAAATAGCAGCTAATCCATAAAATATTACTTTAAAATAGGTTGTATAAATGAAGTAAGTAATGAAATTCACATTTAAGGTGTGTTTTATGATATTTTTCCTATTCTTTTCTATATTTTTGTACAGGCATTTAGAGGGAAAACCCTTTCAGGATTGAAAAATACATTTTACCAGATAACAGCAGGCAATTTTAAGACAGTTGGAGCCACTTGGACGCCTTTTGTAAACATATATCCTGAAGAGAAAATACCACATTTTACAACTTGTAGAGAATCTCTGCAGCTACTGACCATCTGTAACAACGACATCTAATTATTCTGCTTACAGCAATCGGCGACACCTCATAGGATTCACAACTTTCCGTGAGGTTGAGCGCAAATGTAACAGATATTCAAGCCCAAGGGAGGCTGTTAAAGGATTTGTCCTCGTTAAGAGACGTCTTCTGAAACCAGAGAGAACGCAGACGGGGCCACATGTTGCGAACGTGATGCAACATAAGACAGTGAGGGGGCATGCGTTGACGATATCTATTCTGGGACTGGCATGAGGGGCGAAGAGTTTTCTGCAGTCGAAACTGAGACGCGGTACAAGAGGGTCACCTTGAGACCAAGACTCACTTTCGAGCCACATTCATGCAAACAGACAAGCGTAGAGTGGTTTCAGTCATTAGAAAGGCTCCTGGAATTCTTATTTCTTGAATTCTGCTGGAATTTAATGGCAACGTGTAATTAATCACTTCCATTCATGTCTCTACTCATGTTTAATTATCATGCCAGTGGGAATAACAGAGATAGCTTCCACTGATGGAGACAGATGGAGATGTATACAGGGCCTAAACTTAGTAAGATATGCAGGTCGAGGCTAAAGATAGTCACAGCAAGTGAGCAAGTTTTTCCAATCACGGCAGCACTGAGAACACAGACAAGTAAAAATAGTCGACAGGAGTCTGCGGCCGTGATGAATGTTATCGTTAACTTTCTCTTTTTTTTTTTTTTTTTTACATAGTGATAATTTTGGTGAAAAGACCTGACACCTGCGATAACCTTGCGATCTCTCTCTGCAGCAGCCAGCCTTCATTCTGGAGGGAAAGGCCCCAGTCGAGTCCAGCGGGGGGGATGGAGGAGGAGGAGGCGGGGAGGCCGGATCCCTCAGCCCCGGCTCTGCTGCTCTGCCTCTGACCCAGGCAGAGACCCCCGGACCCTGGCAGAGCGAGAGCCTGCTGGCAGAGTCCTGGTCCACGATGGGCGACATGGACCCCGAGGACACCAAGAGCCTCGACAGCAACGACGGGGCGGTTCTGACCGGAGAGGAGAACCACTCCTCCAACTCTGACATGGTCCACCTGGAGCGAGAGGAGGCCGAGATGCTCGAGGAAGCAGAGCAGGCGGCCAAAGAAGAGGAGAGGGCCAGGAAAGCGGAGGAAGAGGAGGAAGAAGATGAGGAGATGCAGACGAGCGTGTTGAGCGTGTTGGGTGGGGAGAGAGAGCTGTTGGAGCTCAGGGAGGAGGAGCAGGACCTTCAGGCCCCAGAAACTAAGGAGCTCCTGGTGTCAGCAGAGGAACCTCGTGTGGAGAAGGCGCCTGCAGAGTTCAGGCAGGTAGTTCCCCCGATGGCCCTGCCTCCACTTCCTATCCTCAAGCTCGAGCCCCCCTCTGCTACCACCACCCCGGTCCCTTCAACCACAGCCTCTGAAGTAGAGGAGCTTTATTCCACTCGGGGCCTCCATCCTCCTTCTATCCTCGCACCGGTGGCAGCAGAGCCTCTAGTAGCGAGCCTCGAGCAGCTTAAATTCTCACAGATTCCCCTGTCGGATGTGGACGAACATTCAGTTAAAGAGAAGCTGGAGCCACAGCCAGCTGCGCCCAAGACCAAACCGCTGAGCTCCACCGAGCTGCTGTGTGGAGGCGCCGCTTTAGTCGCCGTTGTGGGAGTAGTGGCCTACGGAGCCGTGGTCTACTGCAAAAAGTAGAAAACCTCTCCTTGAATCCCCCAGACAACCTTTCAGCGCAGGTCTTCTCTGTTTCAAATCCTATTCCGAATGAAATATTCCACACTGAATCCTGGATTTTAGTCTCTTACTGACAACTCTTTGAATTGTAATTGTTATCACACACATTAATTAGATATTTGTTCCAATTTGTTTCGTGCTACCTCAGCTCACAGCAGAGCTCACGGCCTTTGTTTTTCTGTTTGATCTCTGAGGAACCATAGCCAGTAAAATGTAAACCTGGAGTGTAAAACTCGAGTCATGTACAATGTTAAAAAAAAAAAAAAAAATCTTGATACTTGAAGTGTTTGTTTGAGGTTTCTTTGTGTGTGTTTGTCTCACGTTACTTCACCAGAGAACAACACGAGGGACAGAATTACCAGTTCCTCTTCGTGTCATACCTTACTTTATACTAGCAAAAGCCAAATCTTATGTCAAGTTGTGCTTACAGCAAGACAACATTTTAAAAATACTGGCCATCCGATTGATATTCAACACATTTAACAAGAAATATCAGAGTATTGTGGCTTTGACAGTACTGAAAATCACATTATCACACATTTTATGGAAAGTATAGGGAGACTGGGCTGTAAACCTGCATTAACCTGGAAGCTACACACTCATATTCCTAAATGATAAAAATATTATATAGTTTAACTTGATGGAGACTACTTTTCAAATACAGCAACTTAAGTATTAGTTTTAGCTCTGTTTTTGGTCTCTTCTGACCCATACAGGGATTGATTATCTTCCTCTTTAGGAGCTAAATGCTCCACTATACTCACAGTAAGTTTTTTAGTTTTCTCAATCTAAACGTATTATCTAAACTTCTCGAAGACGTTTCAACACTCCTTCAAGCGGCTTCCTTAATTCTCGGTTCCCTTTGTCATAATTAAAGAAGCTGCTTGGATGAGACAGAAAAAACTTTCCAGTATTTCAGTTTCCTCTGTAAACAGTTTGTGGCCTGAGGAGGGAGTAAGTATTTTGTAATCACATTGCGGCACAGTGTATTTGTATCTGATGGCACAGAGGGAAATAATGTAAAATAAGTAGTAAATTCCAGTGTCTTTGTATTATAAGCATCTATGCATTCAATTAGATGTCAGTCTCTTTTAGCTGTGGGGCTGGCCGGTTAGAAAATACTGTGCTAGATAACCATATCCAGCTTTTTATCCAGCTACCTGAACTCTGACCTTTGACCTCTTTGTGCCAGGACAGCAAGAAATTTGAACCGAAGCACACAGAGTAAATAGTTTTCCTTTTTTTAGACGTTCACGGTGAGATGTATAGTAAATATAAAGTTACAGGGAATCTGGATTACGTGTCAGCGTTACAGCTCTTTCCTGCCATCTGCTGCTCAGTCAACTCCCTTGCAGTAATTTAGCAAACGGGACAAACCAATCTTAACCTCGGGACACGAGAACTTCCTGTTCACTCTATGACTGTTAACCAAAAAGGATTTAAAGTACAGACTGCCAGTGGTATCGAAAGCGTCGTATTTTAGTCATACCTCCATGAATCAGCAAATAATTCCTGCAAACTAATCTATTAAATTACTTGTGCTGTAGTATGTGTATCAGCTACAACTTGTGTCTCACACATTACTGAGAAGAAAAAATAAATGACAAAGTTCACCACAACCATCACTCGACTATAATTTTGTTTTGACTGTAAATGAACAACAGTGAGACACTGAAAGACAGTCTGGACCAACTACGTCCATCAGTTGTTTTTTTTTGTTTTTTTTTTGGTGTCCTCATTCAGGACCCAAGCGTGATCCCATAGATAATGATTATATCTCTGCGGTTACACCAGCTTTCAGTCTAATAGACTAATTATACACGAGTGGTTTGTCACTTCTTGATTTTCATCGAGTGCCAGTAAATAAAGAAGAACAATGGGGTTGCCTGTGCTGCGGTTAGCCTGCCGTTCCCACACCGCTGCCAAAATGCATGCAGCTATTGAATTGAGAAGGGGAAGGAAAATGCTTCTTTGTTTGGAGAGATACAGCTGCAGCTTGTGCACTCTCTCACAAAATGTAGTGCACCACCTTCTCGGATTAACGTGTATCTTTCCCTGGCTTTGTATTTTTCCTCTGACTCCCATCTCTTTAAAAACACACATCTAACCACACAGGTATTGGAATACTATTATATAATAAATATAACACAGAGAGAAAGACAACAGCCAATTTAGAATCACCAATGTACCTAACCAGCATGTCTTTGGACGGTGAGAGGAAGCCGGAGTACCTGGAGAGAACCCACACAGACACAGGAATAGAACAGAATAGAATATGATTGCATAGAATATCCCATTGTATCGTATTGTGTTGTATCGTATCGTAGAAAGAAAAGAAAATTGAAAACAGCACATATACAGTATATCATAACAAAATCTAACAAAGAATAAAAAAATCTGCACAACAGAATAGAACAGAATATGATTGCATAGAATATCGTATCGTATCGTATCGTATCGTAGAAAGAAACTAAAAGTGAAAACAGCACATAAACAGTGTATTATAGCAAAATCAAAGAATAAAAAAATCTGCACAACAGAATAGAATAGAATAGAATAGAATAGAACAGAATATGATTGCATATCGTATCGTCTCATATCGTAGAAAGAAAATAAAAGTGAAAACAGCACATATACAGTGTATTCTAACAATATCAAAGAATAAAAAAATCTGCACAACAGAATAGAATAGAATAGAATGTGATTGCATAGAATATCATATCGTATTGTATTGTATAAAGAAAATAAAACAGCACATAAACAGTGTATTATAACAAAATCAAACAAAGAATAAAAGATCTGCACAGCAGAATAGAACAGAATAGAATAGAATGGAATAGAATAGAGTAGAACAGAATAGAATGTGATTGCATAGCACATATACAATGTATTCTAACAATATCAAAGAATAAAAAAATCTGCACAACAGAATAGGATAGAATAGAACAGAATATGATTGCATAGAATATCGTATCGTATTGCATCGCATCGTATCGTATCGCATCATATCGCATCATACCGCATCATACCGCATCGTACCACATCGTACCGCATCGTATCGTATCGTATCGTAGAAAGAAAATAAAACTGAAAATAGCAAATATACAGTGTATTCTAACAAAATCAAACAAAGAATAAAATATCTGCACAACAGAATAAAATAGAACAGATAGCATAGAACAGAATAGAATTAAGCACAACAGAGTAGACTCAGACTCAAAAAACGCACAGATGAAATAGAACAAAATCAAACACAGTAGAATAGAATAGAATTAATCCCTAAAAAAACAATAGTAATAATATAACAAAGTTTATCATGTTAGTTTAGCGCGTTAGCATGCTAGCAGTAGGGTTAGGGTTAGGATGGACTTAGTCAATGCAAAAAATTGGTGACAATTTAAGAAATGGTCAAACCGCGAGCAGAGCTATTAGATATCATACTCTGGGGACCACGAATGTGCACTACATATCATGCTAATCCATATGATTTCACTGCAGCCGCCGTCAGCAGGCTGTGCATCTCTCATAGAATACACAGAATAGTGTAAAGGAGAAAAAACAGAGGTAGAAAAGTGTGAATTTGAAGTGCATTGGCATTTTTTCTACACAAAGGTATCCCGTGTTACTTCCCTTTTACAAGTGAGCAGATGAAGTGATCACTTTAGATATCAACTTGTGATAAAGATGATCAGTGTTCATATAAGACTAAAGAGCATAAAGCACACAATGAGCCAAAACACCAGCCTAGCGGAGCAGAGCCCTCATCCCACAAGGTGCCAACACCAGCACACAGCTGTCAGGCTTCAGCTGCAGCCCGACAGGTTGTGGTCTTTAATTTATGGAGTTTCACCCTGAATGGAAACAGGGAAAGAAGGAGTGGGAGAGAGGACGAGGTTTGTGGTTCGTTGTTTTTATCAGCCTGCTGCACAGGCAGGAAACACACACACACATGCATTGCACACTCACGTCCATAATTGCATGCTTACACACACACACACACGCACACACACACACACACACACACACAAAGAATATGATAATTTACTGTGACAAGTTGTTTTTCTTTACTGGTGGAATAACACAAACACTTTGGAGAGTAAAAATCACTTAGATAATGATATAATATAAATATAAATCACAACACATCAAAATGGAGTCATCAGAGTGACGGTGTATCCTGACAATGTCACTCTTACTTAATCTGTGCATCACCATTTCTTTGTTTCCGTGATGCTTCCAGCTAAGCGCTCAGATCTGCGCTGCCATCACACTTTGGCCGAGCTGAAAGGGGAACTCAGGAACAAAGTCAGTTGATATTTAAAACTGCACGCCTCAGATAAATGAACTTCTCAAAAAGCCCGTGTTTATTTGAACAGGAGGGGTTGGCTTTGTGGGGGTTAAAAAAAAAAAGAAAAAAGAAAAAAAAAGACACGCACTGACTTGAACAGAGACGGCCGCATTATCAACCATTAACTTTTACAATCACGTTTATCTGAAGCTGTGCTTTTTTACGACATAATAAAGTAGTAGTCGATAGGAAATTTAAATAGTGGCGACATTTTCAGCTTTGCACGTACCAATTATAAACACCTGTAGATTGCAGAGTATTTGCTTGTGCCCTCAAGGGTTTCGAAGACACAAACAATAAAAATGAAACAGCTGAATAAACTTGTGTTAAAATCAAAAAGACTGATTTGAAAATAGCTAATTTTTCTCTTTAAGTTTGACAAAAATCATAAAGGAGAGGAAAAAGGTTAGTTGTTTTGCTATTTTGCTTTGAATTCAGTATTTTTTAGTGAATATATCACATGAAACATGTATTCTTCTATCACACTTTCTAAGAAATATATTGTTTTGTGGAAAAAAAAGATAAATGATACTGAGAACTTTTATTTCCACATTAAAGCATTAGATAAATTGAGTATTTATTTATTGCAATTGACAGCTCATTCACGTCCAGGTGATTTTCATATCATTTACTACCAGAAAACACCCAGATGGAAAATTTCCTGCACATCTTTAGGCTCAAATTTCAAGAAAAGCGCATAACTGGACATTCTGATATGTAGATGTGTATTGTAGATACAGTACGTATCCGGCTCAATATGCAAATTCTCAGGTCAGGCTGATAATTGGTGGTATATTCCTGGGTCAAGTGTGCAATAAAAGAAGTTTTTTGTTGTTCGTAGATTGTGATCTTCGCTATGAAAGAGAGAGAGGGGGAGAGAGGGGGAGAGAGAGAGAGGGTGATGCTCAAAAGTCTATCTCATATGTGCTTGCAAAAAAAAGAAGAAGTATTCAACACATTTAAATCGACCGGCCTCTCTACCTATTTATGTGGCTGAATCCTGAACAGGTACTGGGAGGTCTGCCTGCGTACTATATATACCTGTCCTGACCGTGCACCTGCACCAGTAAAGCAGCGTTCACCTATTCAGACAGAAATGGCCTCAACTGAGGGGAACACTCCGACGACGTACAAGTTGGTGAGTTGTAGGGATGCTGTGCAGTAAATGTTCATCACAGGTGTTAAGAAAAATTTTCACGAATTTAATCATTTTTTTTTTAATCCTGTGTCTGTTCCAGACGACCTTGGACAGCGACATCAACCAACACTTTCAGGATGCGATTGATGTGATTCAGCAGCATTCAAATAATTCATACTATGATTCAGGTACATGTTTTTTTTTTGTTGTTTTTCTTTTTAAAGTTGTAAAAAAATGGACAGTGTTCGATATCTGATGTGTTTTTCTTTTCAGATTACACCTATTATGAGACTCTTGGCGCTCAGCAGCCATCTCTTCAGTGTCAGATCTCCTGCTGCCTCGTCACACACCAATCAGACGTCCCAGCTCCTGTGTATGACTGGAATGACACAGCAGTAAGTGCTGAGAGAAAGCAGAATTTGTGCGTCTACATGAGAAGGATATGAAAAGTTGACTTTGAAATGCTTCTTCTTTCAGCAGCAGTCTTGGCCTCAGAACATCCCCGACGTCTCCTTGAGTCACTCACTGCAGAACGAATCCCCACATTTCTACTCCATCTTACCACCACAGAGGAACAGCAAAGGTGATCATGTTAAGATGTTCAGAAGTAATCACCAGTTCTCATATTTAATGCTTGACCAGCCCTAAAACAAGACTTATCTTCTTCCACTCAGGTCGTAAGAAGCTCAGACTTTATGAGTACCTCCACGAAGCTCTGAATGACCCCAACATGGGAGACTCAATCCAGTGGACAGACAGCGGCAGCGGCACCTTCCACTTCGTCTCCAAGAACAAGGAGAAGCTGGCCGAGTGCTGGGGCCAACGCAAGGGCAACCGCAAGACCATGACCTATCAGAAGATGGCGAGAGCTTTGAGAAACTACAGTCGCACGGGCGAGATCATCAAAGTGCGTCGCAAGCTCACCTACCAGTTCAACCCAGACATCCTGCACAGACTTGGCTCCACGCAGCTGCCCATGCACCTGCCCTGCCACCCGGCGCGGGAGGAGGTCCACGGCCAGCAGCAGAACCCGTCAGAGCAGAGCTACTGCGGTTCTGTGGCGGCGGCGGACTGGCACAGCTGGTATGCACACTACCAGCTGCAAGAAGACTACGATCTGGCCTCGAGCTTCACCTCACACACCTCGTCCAAACTCTGAGCCAGAGTTTACACACAGACGGAAAGATCCTTTAAACCTCGAAAGGTTTTCACAGACTCTTTGCATTCACACATGTTAAACTGTTAATGAAACAACAGTCATCAGTCAGAAGGTGTCGTTATTTTCTGTATTACTGTAAATTAAGTTGTAAATACGAGTGAACAAAATGTCTAGATTTAAATGAAAATGTTTGCTTTTGGAAAAATGATCTGCAACTGCTTCCAGTAGAGCGTGCATGTTAAAACATACTGTATCATTTAATAAATTGAAGAGCCAGGACTGGGAGGGTTTCAAAGACTACATTATTTCTCCTGTCCAGCGGTCTCAGCGAGTGAACGTCGTGATCATCTATACTGCACGCCGTCGGTGAAGGCTGATTTTAAATGGTTCGGTTTGACGTGGAGGAGCATCACTGTAGAAAATTTGTAAATACGGACGAAAACTCCTAATTTAAAGGTCGTAATTAATTCCTCAATCTCTTTTCAATTCATAAGACATCTTCACAAACTGCATATTTATTTTTTGTCGTTCGGTTTGAGCTGGCGCCGTCGTCTGCGTGTTTTATTGTACGTTGTAAAGCACGCATTGGATTGTAAACTCGTTGACCTTCACAATAAAATGTGCAAAATCTGACTCTGACCTTTTCTAATTCTAATTTAGAGAATTTGTAACTATCTACTAATGTCACATGTTATGTTAATATACTTATAAGACAGTATATTAACCTCTTAAGGTGCTGGAAGGTTAAATTTGCCTTAAAAGGCATATAAAATATAATTTATATGTGTGACCCTGGTCTCTACGGATAGATAAGACTTCAGAGAACGCATTCCCAGTGCTAGAGACACATGTGGCTCTTATTAATTTCATTTATTTGTGCTAAACTAAAGGAGAAATGTGTATTTTTATCCTCTCCTAAAAATGTCTTAATATTAATAGCAGAAAACACCCTGAGAGCAATGACATTGTGCACTAAACTCTTAAGTTAATGAAATATTACTATACTATATATATACATATATGTTCATTACGTATTAAACAAACTTTTAGCAGCATTTTGCTATTCAAATTATATGTCTTTGCAGAATGATTCTCTTCGTATTGCTGGGTTTTAGTGGCTTGAGTGTTGGGGGGAAAAAAACAGACCTCACTGGCGTTACCGTACAAATATTCATAAGAGTGTGTTGAAAGATTTGGCACTGTCTCCATTGTAGTGAAATATTACAACAGGCGCACAAAATATGAAATTAAGACACATCCTGTGAGGAAAAATATGTCAGCAAGTGTGTTTTTCCTGAAAAGAGAGCATTGTGTAGAAGCTGCCTCCAGGCCAGGTCTTATCTGGTTCAGCGGGGAGGATGTGGTCAGTGCTGGGAGGCTTTGTTGATGGGTTGACTGGTGGAGGTGTTGGGGCTTTGTGAGACGGTGGTCATTGTTCCTGTGGGCCCAGGGTAGAAAACGTCTGGTGTTATGCAGAAAAGCCCGCTCCTGCGGGGGGTATAATAAGAGTCCGGGTACTTGAGCGTCTCAAAGTCAGTTGCGTGAAATTCGCCCAAACAGCAAGGACTGTACTGCATTAGCCTCATCAGTGATGGTAAAGGGCAGACTTACCGTTTCAGAACATTTGTCTATATATATAACCTCAAAGGCTATTGAGGCCGTGCTCAAGGCTGCTTTTGAAATATTTATTGCTATCCGAATTCTTTGCAGGAGACTCAGACTGATTTGGAGGTGATCTTAGAGTTCCTAGAGGAGTACTACAGACAAAACACAGCAGAGAATGGTAAGAGTAAAAAGGGACAGGGATAAAATTCATCTAAATTTTAAGTAAAGCCTTTCTTTGAGCAACTTTCTGCTTTCTTTTTTTCCAGAATACAAGGTGCCGTGGACTTCAAGCGTGCCTGTGGATGTTACATGCGAGCAACGTTGGACATGCTACGAGCCACATGTAAGCATAATCATGTCTGTTTAAGTGCTTTTGTTCCACATTTAGAAAAAACAAAACAAAAAACGATTTGAGTTTCAATCTTCTGTTCATCTATTTTTTTTCCCGTGCGATCAAAGAACGCAAAACCTGCACCTCAGCCCTTCCTGGCAGAGGATGCCCCACCAGCAGCCGTCAGCCAAAATACAACAGCAACATTGTCTGAGCGTGGTTCACTGCCAAAGTTTGTATCAACAAAACAATCCAGCAAACACCCAGCCACGGCAGCGGGGAGTGGTGAGTTCTCCTTTTTTTGGTCACTAGATACTGTTATTGTCCCAGTCTCTATTAGCCTGGGGGAAACAATACCAAGAGAGCAAATAAGAGACCTTCCCTTTACCGTAAAAAACAATGGAGCTGTGCATGGCCTCGCTCAGTAGATGTTTTTACATATCTGATAACCGCGGTGTTTACAGCTGAAGCCTCTCCACTAAATAGTATCCATCACTGAAGAGATTTGCTGGGAATTGCTGTAGTTGAGGAAATGATTTACTGTAACCTGCATTAACTGTTATGGTGCAGCTGCATAAAAACATCCTTTAAATCCCCTGCTCCGTACTCACTGTTTGCTCAATGGCTGCAGGCAGAAAGGTGCGACTCTTTCACTTCTTGTTTGAGATGCTGGAGGATCCGAGCATGGCCCACTGTTTGTCCTGGGTGCCGGCAGCCGTCGGCGTTTTCCGCTTCTCCTCCAGAAATAAGGACCAAGTGGCGGCACTCTGGGGGCAGAGAAAGGGCAACAAGAGGCCGATGACGTACCAGAAGATGTCCCGGGCGCTCAGGAACTACGCCAGGTCCGGAGAAATCTTTAAGGTGAAGAAGAAGCTCACCTACCAGTTCAGCCGGGACACCCTGATGTCGCTGCAGAAGTGTCAAAGAGGAGACTTTATGTAGCTCATCTCTTTATGTGTTCTGCTTTAAACATCTTTCGGCATTATTAGTGTGACGAATTGCATTTTATTCTTGGTAGCTTGTGGTGTAAATATGAAAAAGAAATAAACTATTTTACCTTTGGTCTGCATTGTTTATGGTTAAACATCCCCCAGTGAATCTCATTTAACCTGAGGAGCATAAGTGAGAGTACGCTCAGGTTGTAGCATGGTCAAAATGTGACGTTAAGGTTATTATTCTGGTTTATGGAAGCAGCTGTAGTGCATTCAAACAGAGATGCATTTATTAAAGGAACACAGGATCAGTTTCAGGGACTTTTTCATATTGGAAACCGATCAGTTACGCTTCGTGCCACATTATATATTCAGTATTTTATTATTTCTCTTGCAGATATAGTCCTGTTTTGGCTTCACTCCAGAGCACAGAGCTAGAAGAGCTGATTTACAGACATCCAATCTACAATTTTTTGAAGGGATTGTTAGGACAATCCCTGCACTAAGTTAGAATAGATTCAGGTTCAGAAATCTTTATTTGTATGCTGGGGTGGCAAGCTTAGGCACAAGGGAGTAGCAGGACGTGCAAGTACAAGACACAAAACAAAACAAAGCATACACAAAAAAAAAAAAAAAAAAATGCCATGAATGTTTTAACTATCCAAACTATCCATGGAAGAAAATAAAAATAAAAATAAAAATATTCCATAAAAAAAATAAAAAATACATAAAAATAAAAGAAATAATAATATATATATATATAATTTAAAAAATAAAAAAATAGCTGATTATGTAACATAATTACTTTGTAGATGCTTCCTTAAAGTTTTAAAGGAAATGTCTGATATTTTAAATGTATCTCAATACAATTTTCATAAAAACGTCTACATGCACAATAGGTTGAATCAGTTTAAGGTTATCGTAATTGGGTTTTTTTCCTGTCCATTTGATGGTTTATGTAAAGGAGGAAATTGAGATTTATCTGGTATCTATCGTTGCTCTAAAGCAGATCAAAATGACATTTCCTGCTCAGAGACTCTTCTTTTATGCTTCAGATTTTATTTATTCTCACGGTTTAAACCAGCGAACAAAAATAATCACGGATTATACAGTAGTGCATTGTCTTTTCCAGTAATTTCATGATTAAGCCTTTGAGTTCCCTATTTGTCATTGGTGAGACAACCATGCTTCATTTAGGGAGGAAGATTAGTACTCACCGCTTTATTTACTGTAGTGATTTACATGCAAAACATATGGTTATATTACTGCGTGATGCCAAACCATAATACATTGTTATATAGATTAAAGGCCACAGCACACACGCACACACACAGGTGTCTGGAGTTTCTGCAGCTTACCAGACCTGCTCAGGTTACAGTTAAACGTACAGTCACTGAACTCTGTGCATTAACACGAATGCGGCAGGTGAAATAAAACTGAGAGAAATGTAAATCGAGTCAAGTTTGTGCACGTCCACTCGATCCACTGGTCTAACATCCTATAGAATCCCTGCGGGGTAATTGCACATGCTTTACTTCTGAAATGCATCTGCGCTTTGAGTTATCTACAGTCACAAGTGTTTTACAATAAGAGACTTGGCTTGGTCACTATTTTTTCCCACCTTCTCCTTAATTCTGTCTAAAATATTTAATTTGTCGTGTTGTTTTCAAAATAATAGTCGAACTTTTGAGTGATTTCAACTACAGGCTTGACAGTCTCCCCCCTCCTGAGACAAAAGAGCCACACAGCTGCGTAATGTGCCTCTTAATCTGTTGACAAGTGCATATGAGCATGTGTTTTGCGTTAACGTATGAGTTTCAGGCCGTTAGAAGCCAGAGGGTGTCAGTGTAGTCCTTCTCACTTGCCTCCAGCTCCTTTTTAAACTTGGCCCGCGTGGCGTGACCTCATAGCTAAACTGCCTCTGTGATGTGAAGCCGCGGCTGTCCCGGGCAATACCAAATGGTTTTGTGCTCTTTGTAGCGGGCCCACATGATACTACGCTAAGCCTAGTATTTACTGCTGGAGCCCACTCCCAGTTATAAATGGGCTAACTGATCTATGGGTGTCTATTACCAAGAAAGGCCACAAACTGAAGTATGGAAACAGTCGTTCTCTCGGAAATTAAAAACTTCCCGATCACATGAAGACGATGTGCTCCAGATTGCAGAGTAGGTCTAATTTTGTATAGATAGTGACTCATCTAAAATGATCTTTCTCTGCATGTGAATGCTACGGCGGACTGAGCAGTGATGGCAGACTTCTGACAGCAGGATATAAGCTGCATTCCTGCTCACAGAGAATATCCGCGAGACCATAAATAGAGCTGCGCCTTGCCTCGACTGTCTTGCTGGGTTGTCTGTGGAATTAATGCTGCACGTACAAAGAGCACATCCAACATGATGAAGTGGTTATGATATCCATTAGGAAATGGAGAGTAGCCACACATGCTAAGGTTGGTTAATAATAAAAAAAAACAAGACACCGAGCTCTTCGCTGCTTGTAAATCCATCAGCTGTCAGCCTCACTCTTTAATCTTCACGACCCAATCAAAGACCGATTCATCACTTGATATCGACGCGCTGAAAGGATTAATTAGGGCCGAAGCTGCCACTTGAGTCACTCTTTTCAAGTCCGATACACATGTCAAATGTCAAGGTTTATGACGGCTCTCTAAGAATAGGTCACGTAACCACTGCCCAGGCATCTCCCCCACCATTTATTTGCCAGGTCGGAAAGTCTGCCGTTCTTGGACAGCATTCCCCCTGGATTAAACTCATATCTGGCATCTGAGATCGAGTCCCTGCTTGTCATCTCAGATGTTTAGTTTTTTTTGTTTTTTTTGCAATAAACCCACCGATTCTCTGAATATGTTGTATATCATCCGAGCACAGCCCGTGATTGTCGGAGAGTATTACATCAGCCTCAGACCTGTGACAATGACGACACCTTTTCTTTTTATATCACACCTCCTGATGTGCGATCGCCGGCTCTTGAGTCAGTCTTATAGTCGTCTTACTTTGGCAAAACAATAGGGTTGATTTCACCAAGGATAACCAGCCATAATAATGCAAACAGCCTGTGAAATTCCTGCTAAATAAAGAAATATTGCTTTAAATATGACAGTAATACAGTATATTATATTGGGTGACACATTCCTTTGAATATATCCCGCATCCATCAATCTGCAGCTCGGCATGCAATAGCTATGGCTGCAGAAACAAATGCAGTATTATAATATATAAGATTTGCAACAGAACACAGATATTTAAGGAATTTATTTAGCTTTTTTGTTTAAATTTAGATTGAAAAGATATGGGTTAGGGTTAGGGTTAGATATTCACGAACTTGGAGAAAATTAATTAATTCATTTTAGTTTATTTGATAGGGACAATACAGGTTAACATAGTAACACTTCCACTTGTTACAAACAAGTCAATGTGACTGATGTTCTGCATACAGCGATTATAGCTAATGCTAGTTTCCAACTCCCGTCCCTAGTTAGGCTTTTAAAAGAAAAAAGAAAGCAAGAAGAAAGACATCAAAACTACATAACACAGTAAAATGTACAATATATCTGAAATCATACCAAGTCATGAACGATTAAAAGTGCACACATCAGCATAAGTATTTTTACATCTTAGTTTTTGCAGCATTTGTGAAGTAAACAACAGCAATTCAGCATTCTCAAAAAGAAATCAGGCCACTGAGAGTGTGTGCTTACATGGCTATGATTGGCCGTGGCAGCGCTGTGCCACATGATGTTATACTGCAGAAAACGTTCAGCCAGGCTCATCGTTTGTCCTCTGCATTGATGGCTGGCCACAACAAGTTCGAGGCTGCATTCTTGATTTGGCTTTTTAAGTGATAATAAAAGCATGTCTAGAGTCAAATTGCTGTGATGTTTGCCGTGATGGCAGAGTGGCCAGTGGGCAGGGGACACTGATGCTACAATATGTGTAGGACGGGGGAGAGGAGGAGCATGCCACCCCTCTATATAAGATCTAAGAGCCAGTCCCTCCTGGATCTGTCACTGTGGTCCTCCTCTCCTCCCCCACTGAGATTTCCAAATCATATCCCTGTGCGATCTTCATCTCCCATCACTCTGGTGAGAGGGGTCCCAGAGTTGTTTGTTTTCTACTGCTACTACCCTATCATCATCACCATCATCATCATCATCATCTACCTGTCCCTCCTGGACTGAGAGTCTCCTGCAACTTTCTGCTCTGAAGGTATCGACCTTTGACTCCTCGGCTGTGTTCTTGGGACGTGGCTCAAGATGCCAGAGCCCACAAAGAAAGGTAAGAGTCTAGAGCGTGCGGCATCTGCTGAACTACATGTTTTTTATTAATTTTAAGAAACCAAATGTTGGGTTTTATTGACTGTAAAAGAAGCGAGATTGAAGAAATGTGGGTTTTTAGCTCTATCGGTATGTTTGCCTCTGCATTGTCTTTGATTGAGGGGAGCACAGTCAGTTGTTACTGCAGGAAGCTCCATCACTTTATTGTTCGCCTGCCAGCTCGTTCATAGGAATCCTCCAAGTGACTTTGAGAGTGGTATTGTATTACTGATGCATGCATGTTGCTACTATCCATGGTACAAGAGGAGATTTGGGGTTTACGAAGGGATGGTGTTGTTGCCCGGGGGTTGGCACACCGGATTGCTCCGCACTGATCCGACTGCAGAAAGACACGTTGACAAAGCGCGGTAGAGGAATGTTGATGAGTGCAGAGCTGGACACAAGCAAGCTCCCCCTCCCCGTGAAGGATGATGAAATCAGACTGAACACAGCAAGAGTTGAGCTGCTGCGCGAGGACGAATAATAACTTGATCGTGGATGTCTTTCTGACGACTGACTGGAGCCGAGCACTAAAAGCCAATCTGGAGCCTTAAGACCCCTCCATGTGCCTATAATTTTACCACACACAGCATCTTAACCGATCCCCCGTCCCACCCTCATGGTGAACCTTTCCTCCACCCTATAACGTCACTCATCTGTACTATCATGTCCATCAGCATTCCCTTTTAATCTGCCCGTGTCTGTCATTACAATATAGTGTTACTCCACTCTGTCCATTAGCTCACCTCTTTAGGCGTCTGCCGTTGACCCAAACATGCCCATGTAGAGGAAATTTTATTTAGCCTTTGGAAGCTTTCCTGGCAGTCAATACGAGTTTTTAAAAAGCCCATTATCCTCCAGAGGAATGTACTGGTCTGTCCTTAGTAGATCTTGAGACATTGGGAATAATTTGCACATACATACTAACCACACATGACATCTAACACATGTTGAAACCCTCATTAAAGGATTTTTGTCAGTGTTTCTTTGTCCATATCAAGGAACCAACAATAGAAGATACATAATTCAAAATGCTTTGAGATTTAAAAACTGGATTAATGGGGTTCCTCGTCAGGTGCAAGCTCCAAGACATAATGGTACAAGTTTTGGCCTACTTCCTATTTGCATCAACTGTGTTTAAGAAAGTGTATTAGGTTCAGTAGTGTGCCAGGCCCAGGTGTCCCCGCATTGGTCATCCACTGCCATAAACACCCTTGATCCCCTCAGAGACAAAGCTGCGGCAAAATAGAGGCAGCAGATTCCTGTCTGCTGCTAACACTACCCATAAATAGCCGTACAGCCAAGAGCTGCCGATGAATAAGGCTGGAAAAGTATTGTTCTTTAAATGAGTCTGAACAGCTGAGGAGGAGGAGGCCAGCGTTGTTGTTTTAGACACCCCCCTCTCAAGCCTTTAAAAAGTCCGAAGCAGAGATGACGAACTGGCGCAGTCTCCCGCGGATCTCTTGGGACCGGGATTCTTGGCCCTGGAATAGTTCAGAATGAGCGCACTTTTAATCCCCATCCCTTGTTCCCTGCCATGCCCCCTCCACTGCCACCCAACCCCTCTTCCCCGTGTGCCACACACCAAAACAGACATCTCCATGCCACTCTCCGTTTTGGAACGGATCACTCGGAGGTCAGGCACTTCCCCGATAAACCTCAAGTTTAGAGTTTCAGTGTTGGTGAAGCCCATGTCCTCACCTGGTGATATTTACTGTCACTAGTGTCCATCACTCTGTCTGGGCTCTGTCCCCTGACACTGTTGCTTTGTGTTGTAAAATGCCAGCTCATAAATCAAACCCATATAACAGAAGCCTGTCAGCAGCTAGTTGTCACCCAACTACAGGTTTCATTTGCTTTCACGCTCCTAAAGTGTTTCTCATAGCAATTGTTGTCAAACCAGATGTACTAGGAGCAAGGCAACAGGAAAACAAACCCAAAGCAACACTTGCATTGCTGTCAACTTGTCTTTAATATAATAATAAAGGTCTATATTGGGAAAAATAAAGCTGCCGGCAGTTTGGCTCACGTTAGAGCCTCTATGAGCCCCTCTGTCTGCACGCCAGTAGGGGCAACAGCTGAAAATACCTGCACCCCTGTCAGCTGCACTGAGAGCCCTCAGAGGTAAAACAAAACCTTTCTCCGCTCTCATTATCTCAGTGGTGATGAGACAGAGAGCGAGGGAGGCTCATATTAGGGTAACATGATGTGACCCTGCAGGATTGTGGCCTGCTGGCCAGCAATACATTATTTTGAAGTGAGGTGGGAGAGCGGCTAATATTGACAAGGAATGCTAAGAGGAAATCATCACAAAAGCTAAGAAGCGATGGAAGAAAATAGACATTAAAGGCACGGCAACAAGGTTTCGGTTAAGTTAAATATGTCAAGGCTGTCTGTGTTATGTAAAAGGACTTCAAAGAACCATCACACTGGTCTCCATGAATAAATTAGATTTTTTTTTTTGTCTATATTCTTTATGGTATTTCAGAGCTGGTCAGTTTCCTGGGAAAGATTCAAAACTGCTGATGACTCATCGCGCACTTGTGGGTGTATACATGTTTTGGCTTCATGCACCGTTCCCCCACCCGCAACGCTGCTGGTTCAGGGTCTCTAAAGGGTCTCTAATTCAACATGGTCTCGCCAGAAGGTTGTTGGCTAAACCTTAGCCTTTATCTGGCATTTGCCTTCAGGCAAGCATATGTCATGTAATGGGTTAGCCACCAATCAAAAATGACAAATGACAATGTGGGACTCTGGCGATGCATGGATCTGCTGGTTTTGATTGTACTTTTTATGCATTATGCTTAAATTATATCCCCCCAAGACAAGAAACCGAGACTCATTACAGAGCAGAAGACCAACGTGCAATAGCTGTGCAATTTACTCTGTGATAGTGGAGGTAAGCAGAGGTTTTCAGCTGGTGCAAATCTCCAGACTTATATCAACTATAACTCCTGCCTCATGTACATTGAAACTATTTATCCCCAATCTGTCTAAACACACTGAAAGAACAGGCTGCTGCAGATATTTTATGACTAGCCAACCTCTGATCTCTCAGTAGCAAAACAGATTAATTTCTTTAACCTTGCCATGACATGCCAAGAGCAGCGTGGATACTTTGATCTGCTAGGGATGTGGATTGAGGTGTACTACAGACAACATGCTTCTGATACTGGCACCCCAGCATTAGTGACATACGTCTAGACAAGGCAGAGGGCAAACAAATGGTGAGTCATGGAGGCCTCTTTCTTAATCAGTTAAGTCTACATGGTGTCTGAGTATGAGGAGCCAGTCATTGAACACAAAGCTGACATGGCTTAGTGGTGAAGAGATGTCAATAAAATCTGTTCAACCTGCAAAAAGAGTGAATAGGTTGATTGCATCGTAGATATACCTCAAGAAATCCTACTGTCATGTCTGACAGTTGTGTGTTTTGTCTTCTCCCTGCAGATGAGACGCCAAATGGCCAGCCAGAAGGTGAGTGCACAAAGAATCACCAAGTCACCTTAGAGTCTAGCAGATAAGAGCAAACACAACAAATACAGATCCAGCGATCAAAATAATGCCTAAAGCTGCATAAGTGAAAGAGAGACAAAGTGACAGAAGAGCATGCCTCAACACAGAGGCATCAACATCAGCCCTCGTTTGCACTGAGGTGTTCAAAACATTGGGCAAAATTCAACACGTCTTCACCTGTAGCAGGACGATCACAGCCCTGAACTTGGCGTGAATGTGTAAACACAGACGCATAGGAGTGTAAATGTGGAGCCAATAGTCGGCAGTATGGATGTGCTGCTGTGCTCCAGAGGGATCGGCGATGGCAACCAAGCTGTCAGCATCTCTGACATTCCTCTTGCCGGCCAGCTGATCCCACTGTGTTGATTCAGCTGACGCCCCCGCCGTCTCATGTGAGCAAGTTGCTGACACGCAGCTGGCGTTTAGCCGCCGCTCGGCTTTGACCTTGGTGGTACAGCATCTTGAGGCTCCGGCATGGTGGAGGGGGTGAGCTCAGATTTTTAGGTTTAAACTATAAATGTTCAACAGAAAACCTCAAAGGAATAATTTCTTGCACTCGGTCATGATTTCCAGTGTCTGAACCAGTGTTGGGCCAATTTTTACTCGTTGTTTTATTACCGACTGAGTTGTCACCTTTTTACTGTCACTTTTGTTAACCAACACGGCTCCGGTTAAAACTTTAAGACGAATAGTTTTAGATCAACCTCTCCAAATCTAAACATGGCCAAGTGAATCCTGAATGTAGGATTACATGTGACTAACATTAGCAATCAAGCTAAGAAGACAAAAAGCGTTTAAAAAAAGGCAACTGGACTTGTAGAGACTTGTTTGAGAAGGCATTTCACCACTCATCTGAGTAGCTTCTTCAGTTCTAGGGGACTGGTCGGAAGTTTGAGTCCAGTTGCCTTTTTTTAAACCCTTTTTGGACACACCATGACCTAGATGACTGAGAACCTTCACAGACATATAACAAGATCTAGTCCTCCATCAAACTCTCTGCAAAGGACTACAAAAAAGACCAAAAGAGCAACTATTAACTGGAAGGGTTGCAGCTGGAACTGGAAAAAAACAAACAACACAACTTAACTGTAACACGACACTAAATAATCTGTTAGCGCTCAAAATGTGGAACAAGGCGTGAGCCACAAGGATACAAAGCCAGAGCATTATATAATCATTGTGGTGATTTGCATTTCAATCAGCACAGTCGCCCTGTTTGTTGTCAGCGCACGCACACATTATCTCAAAAAGAGAGGAACTAACACATCTACTGAGGGTTAGTATGGAGACAACAGATCACGCCACTTCCTGCTACTATGTTTAATAATTTGCATTTCAAACACAAACACCAACAACCTTTGTAAAAAAATCAACTTTGACATAATGACAAGCACGTTTTGTACCAATAAGATAAGCTTTTCCTGTGATTTATTTTGATATATATTGTATACGCCTACTTGCAGGCAGGTGGGTGGATATACAGTAGATATTGTGTGTTTCCATGTCTGTGCGTGACTGTGTGTGTGAGACTGAGAGAGGCATTGTAGATGCTGAAGCTTTGTGCTTGTTAAAAGCAGCTGTTCCATCCACCATTATATTTGTCACATGCTCAGAAAGTGTTGCCCCAGACAGTAACGGTGCCCCAACCCTACCTGAGATTTCCCTGGAGGTCTCTCCACCCCCAGGTGGGTAACCCTAACGCCCCCCTCTCACTTGCCCCACAAATGTGTCACTCTTTTGCACATCACACTCACATCACGTGTTCGTTTGGTGTGTGTGCCAGCACAACGTTTTTCTGACTCATTTCACTCTGTGAGGCCTGAAACTGCACTTTTCTTGTGGAGGTATGACCGCTCAACACCCCACGTGTTTACACAAAAAGTTAATTAGGTTAGCTATAGTGTAGGTAAGCCACCCCACTCACTGCGCACAAATCCACAAGCCCGCACTGCTCTACGTGAACTTGTCTTGTCACACGGTGCTGTCACTAACCCACGCTGTGGCTGTCTTCGTATTTGTGTGACTGTATGACGAACTGAGTCATCAGACAGGAGGTATATAGAGGGATTTTGGAAGTTGGGATTTACTGACTCTATTGGCTCAATTAGGATTAGCTGGACAAAAGTATCGGTACAAACAATCCGATCACCTAACTGAGTCCATAAATCCCTGCATCCTCAATCACTTCACAGTATAGATATGCAATGACCAGATAGGTGCTCCATTGGTATATTTGAGCTAAACACTATGGACACTATTGCTCTAATAAAAGATGTGTTTTGGACACATAGTTTTAGCAGCATAGACCCATGAAAGATTGTTTCATTCAACTACTTGGGCCCAAACTTACAGACATTCATGGTGCCAAGAGGATGAATCCTATTATTTACACCATAGCTCTAAAACTAAGAAACAACCTATAACATAGATTTACTCCCAGCAGAAAGCTAATAATGTTAGCGATATATGCAGTTATCTAGTATTTGCGGTGTCTAAGCCTCCCAGACCCATCAACAAGTCTTAGACTTACCTTCCCCGCTCAAATGTCACCAGTAAAGACGGTATCTATCTGGTCATTAGCTATTTATACACACCTCATCTGAGCAAGCATTGTCTTGTAAGGCTGCCAGTGTCTGTGCTCGATGCTTGCCGCTCCAGCCTGGCAATTTGTTTGCTGTACAGAGGCGGTAGCAGAGGGGAAAGAGACGGTAGAGACTGATGGGAAGAAACAAGATCTCACAGAGCCTGAGCCATTAGCGGCTGTGGTAGCTCGGGAGCCGAGTCCCACCAAGAATGACTCAAATGAACCACCAGTGACTGGTGGGGTTGGGGTGAAAGAGCAAGCAGAGTCCACTAGCTCTACTGTAAAGGAAGAGGGCCCTTGCTCTCCCCCACCGCCTGGTAAGTATGCTTCCTCAATATGAATCAACCCCATGTCTCTCTCAGTGAAAATGTATGTTTTGCCCCTCAAGCTCTTCAAATCAAACTGAAAAAGTCCTGAAAGTAGTACTAGTCATTGAAGCTGTACACAACAATCGCTCAGTGGCATAGAAAAAAAGAAAGTCCCTTTTATATTATAAACAACCTATAACATAGATTTACTCCCAGCAGAAAGCTAATACATTAGTAAACGCTAAAAAGGCTATGGACTTCACTCGCTCTGACTGAGTGGAGCCATGCACTGATTAACCATGTGCTTTTTAAACAGTGCTCTCAGTCCAAGCCTGGCTTTAACTGCATGCACACTTCAAAGAAATATATATATATATATACTTTCACCAGAGGACTTATACTACGGTGCCTGTCCCTGAGATTTCAAATGTCTTGAGAAATAAAGGCCGAAGCACTAATTAGGTCAAGAGATGGCAGACGGAAGGTGATGCAGTTGTTTGCAAGGTGAGTCATCAAACACAAATCTTTACTCTGTAATCCAGAAACACGAATCTACAGGTGGCACAACAAAGCAACAGAAAAAAAAACCCAAAAAACGCACATAGTAAATAAGTGCTGACAAGCTGTCTGGTTTCTTTTAATAGTAACGTACTCTGATCTTAACTGACAAAAAGAAAAGCTTAGGTGGAACTGCCGATGTTCTTTGAAGTTAAACAACGTTTCCTTGGCTTTTGTTATGACCATTTACTTTCTTTGCAAACATGTGCTGCTTTAAGGCTGAATTAATGTGCTACACTTGTGTGGGCTGCTTGTGGTTTTGTCACGGGAGCAAAGCTTTCATTGTCCACACAGCCACAATCTCACATTGGTCCATCTCCCAGATATACAGCAGACAGGGTTTTCGAGCCAGATCTTTGACTCAAGGGCTGCATGTCATGAAGAAGTCTTGTCTCGCATGCGGTCATTGGTCTTGTGTCTTGCTGGGCTGCCAGTGACGGACTTGGAGCTTTTTGATAAGTAGATCTTTTTGTCAATAACACCTTTATTACAGATGATGGTAATGCTGCAGCTACTTCCCCATCCCCAACACCCCAAGCAGGTTGGTACCAGTAACAGCCCTAGCCATTTCCTAATATATTGGCTTCACCACTTCTCAGAATTACATCCAGCTCAAAACGAGTTGCAGATTATTGTAGAGAATAGCTGTTTCAGCTACTCGAGGAATGTACCTGAAGGAGTGGAAGTGTTAATATTTGTTGCTGCTCCAAAATAAAATGTTTAATTCATCCCATTATTTTTGGTTTCTGCTGTGTAATGTTCATTTCACAGGTTTATTACTAGTGTTTTCTAGATTGGTTTAGTAACAATCACTGGCTAAATGTCCCCCCAACAGTCCAACGGGTATACTTTTTGTTGTTGTTGTTTTATGGATGTGTAAAATCTGGACATGTAGAAAATGCATGATTTCTACATGCAAAGTGCCACAGCACAACTCTCACCTGCACATCAACCTTTATTTATTTAAGTATCTATCACTAATGAAGATAGATGTGCAATTGTATTTCACATGTATTGTAATAAATACATGTGAGCTTATTGTGCATGTGTATATTAATACAATTTAAGAGTTTGTTGTTACTTTGTCGCCGAATATTCTTGAAATGGAAACGGAGTGGATGCTAAATATTTTTTTTGAGTGTCACAAACACTCAGAGAGTCTTGAAGATCCACGTGATTATTTTATTCCATTTATTTGTGCGATGAGCCAACAGGAACTCTGTCGGCTTTACTGAGAGGGACGTTAACGTTCATCCTCTATGTGTAGAGTATAATCTGGTATCAGCAGATTCCTATTCTCACCATTGAGGCTTTTTGTTTCGGAACTTCTTCATACATTTATCTTTTGCGTGACTTGTCCGAATTAGCTGACCCTGCCCTTGTGCATTGTCTACAAGCCACAGAAAGGTCTACTTGTAGCTTTCAAGTGGATTTAAAGGGCTACCGTTTTTTTACAACCTGGACCTTATTTCTGGCATCTAATACTCACCCATATAACTTTGGTGTGATTTTTAGTCCCATCGAAAGATATTTAACTCCAGCAGAGCGGCACGTATATCCACATAGTGGAAGTGATAGGGGCACCGAAGCACAGCCCCTAAATAACGCATTATCTGCCGCGTTAATTTCACCAATATGTTGTTATGATACGCTAATGCTATTCCCCGTTGAGTCCAGAGTTACCTGTTATCATCATTCGGGGCCTGTAGATTGACCTACTAACCTCTGACCTCTGGATGATGTCATCTCTGAGCGCGACGCACACCCCGCGTGGCTTGTTTACCTGTAATTTGTACTGCTAGTTTTTTGCAACATGGCTGAATACTTTTCCGATTCTGAGGTTGTGGACGACGACTTTGTTTATGATGGACGTCCTTACCGTTTTGAGCCAGAGTATGCGGATGAGGAGCTCGTTGAAAGGAGGATGCGGAGGCAGAGAGAGGAACAGCTGACTAAAGAACAACAAACCGCTGCACATCCGCAAATAGATAACAGGTAACTCTGGACTCAACGGGGAATAGCACTAGTGTATCATAAAATATTGGTGAAATGAACGAGTTTCGCGGCAAATAATGCATTATTTAGAGGCTGCATTTCGGTGCCCCAGTCACTCCCACTATATAATACACGGTGCTGCGCTGGAGCTAAATATCTTCGTAAAGACTAACAATGACACCAAAGTTATATGGGTGAGTAAACGATTGTATTATATGCCAGCAATAAGGTCCAGGTTGTAAAAAAAACAGTTCTCCTTTAAAAGCTTCATGGATGAGGAGTATGCAGTTGGTTTCACAAATCTACACTTCCAGTGACAAAGCTGACCACTTCCCTAAATCTTTGAAAGCAAATAAAGCATCCAGCGACAAGTCAAACGCCACCGGTTCATCAAACCACATGAAGTAGTTGACTTTATCCTCATTAATTTCAATGACAACTGTGCTTTTTTCCACAGAGGATGCCAATTCAATCAAGAAACTCTCAATTGAGCTGCCTAGTAAGATCCCTCTGCTAAATCCTAGCACCATTTAAAGTTTGACCAAACTGAGACTAGCCTGAATCAGAATGACCCACTGTCTGAATGTAGGAAACATGCAGGAGACATGTTTATTTCTGGTTATTTGGTGTGTTTGGAAGTTTATTGGAACAAAATAAAGTCAAGGTGTTAACCTATTAACATATTAATATACTGTACATCTATATTGAGGTTGTTCTTTCCTTTTAATTATTTTAATCACAGCGTTCTCATAATCACATCCTTAGTTTTCTCAAAACACGTAAATTTGTTTAAACAGATTTGGGATTCTGATGATAACAGTCTGATGTTTCACGTTCAGTCCAAGTAACAGACTGAAAGTGAAAAAATGTCCCAGTCGATTGATTCAGAATTCCTCAGGGCACTGCCTGCAAGTTTTTAACTGCTTGTTGGTTTTAAGAGTGTGTGCTTGCTTTAGTGGACTTTACAGTACTATTCCTTACAATATGCTGTAAATTTCTTTCTGTCTTTGTTTAGATGAAAGCGTCCCTGTGCCAGCCATGGGGAGAAAAGACTCAGGTAACGAAATGGTAGTCGGAAAAAAATGACCGCATAACTTTAGAGAGTGATATCATGTCTCCCGCGACTATAGTAAGCAACATGAAAAAGATAGTTTTCTTGAAATGTCACTCCCCCAACGTTGCTCCTCGCCCATGTAGGACATGATGGGATTTTTCAGGAAATTATATCTTTTTCATTTGCGCTGGGTTAAAGGAGTAAAAACAACAAAGGGAACCTGAAAGACGTAATTTTGTCATTGTGTAAAATGTGAAGACTGACCACTTTATTGACGTCCAACAGATTTGGACAGAAACTTCATGGTAATGTTGTTCTTAATGAAATGTAGGTGCTGTTTATTCTGCGTTCACATTGTCCGTTTCATGCTTTCCATGTTGCAAAGAGCTGAGATTCTGCTTCTGTATGAGGTGTGGTTGTGAGAAAATGTGTCAGATTGTGCGTCCTTTAGTTGTTATGTCTCGTCTTTGTAACTCTACTATGATATGAATAAAATTTTCAGATGAAAGGTGGGTGTCAGATCTCCTCACTGTATTATTATTATTATTTTTACACCATGGCAGAAGAGAGCTCTGTGTCATATGTGTGTTTTGTCCTCGCTGACCAGTGTGGTCTCTGGGAGAGGGCCAGGCCCCAGAGGATCTGGAAAAGCCCATTGAAACCCCGCCAATGTCCACCCTGCTGATTGAGAAACCGCAAAGTGGCTCTGTCACAGTGGGTGAGTGACAGAAACAAGAACAAGGGGCCAAATAAGTTAAATAGGGAATGTAATATCAACTGTATTCAATATCAGCCTGTGCAACTGCTGCAGAAGTGTCCTCTGCTGTCCTTAAGCGATCATTCTGGTTCCGTGGGGTTCAGTGGGCCATGTTAATATTGTATTCTCATCCCTAAAGTACAGATTTGATAAAACAAGGATAAGATAAGAACGATACGATACGATACGATACGATACGATACGATACGATACGATACGATACGATACGATACGATACAATGTCATTGATCCCCGCAAGGATCATTTAAGATAACAGATGACACTGGTTATAACGCAGCAAGTCAGTTCAAGTGTGTAGTTGCAGAATTTTAGAGTGTACCGCTATCAACTATGGTCGTGTTTCCAAAATGGATCTTGATGAGCCATTTTGGAAAAGAGGAAAAGGACTTTT
>JASGAT010381550.1:3231-16132 GCA_030220025.1 Chelon auratus
GTGTCTAACTAAATCACTACAAACCACTACAACCTCCCTGGTGAAATGAAATTGAATTTAGTTTTTTTCCTGGACACATTTAGTGCCGTTTTCCACTAATCCAACTGTATACCTGTCAGTGTTCTTAGTCTGAATTTGCGCTGCGTCATGCTATGTTGTGCACAATGTGTGCTACGAAGATTTCACTCAACCCCTTAAAAAAAAAAAAAAAAAACGATAAAAGAAAAACAATGATGTCATGCTTTTCCTGTTTCCAGTTCTCAAGGGGGCACGTAGTTACAGAAACATCAGCTCATGGAAAAAGAAAAGAAAAATCTGTGCTGTACATCTGCCATTCTAGACTATAAAACTTGTATGGGACTGCAGCTGTCATAATCAACATTCAGCATCAGGACAGATCAAGAGTGGGATGATGAAATGTGGTTTGATGTGATGTACCAAAATGCTGCAGACCACTCAAGGGCACTGACATACATGGTCACAATACAATAATTGGACATGTTTATATATTTTAATAGATTACATCAAAAAGTACCAAAATAAATCAAATTTTTTAAGGAGTTATTAAACTTGACATTACTTGTGTGTACTAATTCATCTGGTCACAAATCGTACTCATAACAGAAGCCTTCCTGCTGCTAAACCCAAATGTACTGTTAAGCGACCAAACTGCACTCTCAACGTGTTCATTCATCCAACACAGGAGCCCATCTGTGAAACATTTCCAACCTGAAGCCACTTTCCACGAGCTTTCCCATGTGGTGCTAGCAGCTTTAAAATGCATTGATTGGTTACCGTTTCAATATGGGACTAACATTTTCCCCTGACATTTTTATGAAGCAGCGGTCCCCCATCTGCTCTGGATTACAGATGGAAAGAGAACTAATCACCACGCCGACACCGCGATTTTTGGATGAGACCCAATGAGTCACTCAAAACAAAGGAAAGTGCTGTCATTCACCCGGTGGGCAAAAAGTCAGCTGCAGCTGTCATTCAGGAGCGGAAAGAGGAGGAGGAGAGCATAAACAAATGATTAACAGTTCAGTGTAACAGATAAATCACATTTTCTTTGATCAAAAATCTCTTTAGAGGATTAGTTTATCAAATGAGTGGCCAGTTCTTCAGTTTGACGTAATCTTGGAAGTCACTAAATGAATTTGTCCACTTCTTGCCGGTCTGGTGTCTTTTGCCAAGAACTTTGTCCCACAAAGCCAGTTGTTCATTCTCACTGTCTTCAGGGGAAATATTTAGACAGTTCAATTCACTCAAGGAAGAAATTTAATTGACAGCGGAAAGGAGTCAACAGCTGTTTGACATTAAATACTACGCATGAACCGTACAAAGAAGAATCCATTGAACTAAGATAATCCCTTATGCATAATTTAAAGGACAAGGCTGATGGTGTATATTTTTGCAGTGTATTTATTTTGATTCTTAAAAATAACAGTAAGCTGTTGCTAGCAGTTTACAGTCAGTTATATATCACCAAATGATGCCCTGAGGATGTCACAGCAACTGACATCAGAAAAGGTTAAACGCTTTTTCAAACAGCGTTTCCATTCGTACTAGACGCGCTTAATAACGCTCGGAAACGTTTCCACAAAGCTGAAGTATGCCTGTTTTATGAGTAGAGCGTTCCTTGATAAAAAACACATGAATGTAGACTGTAGAGGGCCGAAAGACAACCGACTGGATTTCACATATGCACCGAAGCCATTATTTAAATCTGCAGGCTTAAAGGGAACCCTATGGAACACAATACGATGGAAAATGCTGATAGGGAGAATACAAGCAGCACGCACGAGATGCACACATAGTTAAGAACAAGATGTATGCTATAGCTGCAAGACTAGTATGTAGCTGAAACTTCATTAATTTCTTCCCCATTCTTTTCCTGTTTTATTCGAACCCTAACACTTTTAGGGGTTACAGTTAACAACACATAAAAGTTCATCACCATCTGTAACAAATTCAGTGCAATGCACCAGGAGGGAGAATCGCACATCCTCTGCATTGTAAAAACGAATTTGAAATTTTATTAAACACAAAGCCACAATAAAACCCTGAAGTAAATGTTTGCACAATCCTTTAACATGCTGTATAACAGACTGGGGCATGGTGCGATGACTACTTTTAGACGCAGCAATTATGTCTAATTTTTGTTTGCTGAAGACCAGCAGTCACTGATTAACTGGTGCTACTACAAGCTGAGCAATTGTATCAGTTGACAAAGCTGTAACAACTAGTAAATACCTGATCAGATCATTTTAATAGGTGCAGAAATTAGTAAATTCCCCTTTAATTAAGCCTTCTGAAGTTCCTTTGCACTAGGTGGTGGCTTATCGAATACTACATATGTTAGTGGAAGCAGGAAGGTAAATTAAAGCATTACTAGTGAATTAAAAACCTGAATCTTGCTGAAAACTGGAAGACAACAAGAGTTTGTAAGTCATTGGCAGCACTGTCCACACTCTGACAGGACGTGTTTCATATCCTTTTGTCCACTAAAACACATGGATATTAAATATCCACTTTTTAAGCAATAACACAATCATCCCCTTGCAAGATGCACACTGCAGAGATCCAGCCTCGTTGCAGACATCTCACCTCCAGGCTATAAAACAGGGTCAGCAGCCGCTCGCCCAGACCTGGTTTTAGTCAAACACCTGGAACTACTTCCTATGTGTCATTCTTTTTCCGCTCCCTCTCTCAGGACAAGTGTTCATTCACGCACAATTAGGACCCAATCGGTGTAGCGTCACTGCTGTCCACCACCAGAAGAACCATGACAGCCGCGCCAGAAATAGTGGTGGTGGTAAACCAGGGGGCAGGGGGTTGGAAATTGGAGTAGTGTGCGATGGTGCGTGTGTGTTTGTGAGTGTGTGTGTGTGTTGCTTGTGTTGTGCATGCTTGTGGATCTCTTTTGTGCCATGGGGAGGAGGGGTGGAGAAAGAAGGCTGTTGCTTTAAACAAGAATGTGTTCATGTTAAGGGAGAGGGGGAGGCTCTGCCTACCGAAACACTGCTAGAGGATTTTTCATCTTTTTTAAAAGCACCAAGGAGAGAGAGAGAGAGAGAGAGAGAGAGAGTGAGAGAGAGAGAGAGAGGGGGAGAGAGAGGTGCAGTTGAGAGAGACGGCCTCTTAGAGCTTTGAGGCAGAAGTGATGGATTCAGCCCACAGGAAAGTGACAGTCTTCTCCTAACGGGCCACAGGCAGTACACAACCTGCCCTGGACTCTCACTGATCATCAGGAAGCTAACTCCACCGTCCAGCTGAAGTTCCCACTTGTCTCTTGAAAGTGCTCCAACTTTTTCAAGTGGATTTGGAAACAATCTGCTCTGTTTTGGCTGGGGAGTTTCTTGCAAGTTGGGCTTCTGTTGGGTTAATGACAGTCTGTTAATAACAGGCTTTAAAACGCCACAGCCTCTACACTGCTGGAATGGACTAAGGTGACAAAGAGTGAGTAACTAGACGGGCAGAGCGCAGAAAGGGGGAGAGGAGGACGCAGGGGTGCAGCTTTCACACTTGGGATGACTTTCTACCAAGAGAAACTTCAAACAGCTCTGGCAGGAGGGCAAGGCAACTGAGGGAGCCTGATCAGCACTGTGACGTTATCTTGTAAGCATGATCCTTCCTTATTTATACATGTATCTCATTGGTTACGTGTATTAACAGAAACTGTGCATGTGTATATTACTTATTAATTTAAAAAAAAATACCTCAGTTGAATGCACTGATAAATTGTCCACAAGTTTAACAAGTGATTTTATAGGGCAGGCAGTGACCTTTGTTAGCGTGACAAAAGCCGTCACAGATCTCAGAATCAATCAAGCCAGTGACATTTCAAACACAATGGTTAGGCACTTAATTTGTCATCTTGTTAAAGTGATTAAGGTCAGACTTTGGCTGTTCATTCTCAAGCTGCTGAACTTGAGCAGTCATCGTTCAGCATCTGTTATCCCGCTCAGTTCGGTGCCAAAGGATAATTCTACTTTACGATGACTACCTGGACTGATTATGATAGATTTGGCCATCAGCAGTTACTCCAGCACAGGGGGATGCTGGAGAGTGAGCTTTGAGTGAAGTGCTTATTCGCCCCGGATAAAGGCGGTTTGTTGAATGTCATATGCAGTAGGGGCTTTTTTAAGATACGCGCTGAAAACAGGATTTATTTTCAATTACGTAAAAAGAAACATTCACTTCTTAAGTAAACACTAAATAAATAGATAACCTTGCTATCTCAAGCAGACTGCAGCTTCAGGATGTTCCCCTGGAATCAAGAGGACAGGGAAGCAGGCAGCTGAATCCCGTCTTTGTTTCTGTCGCCAGGGTAGTGTTTGGATAAGGGGGCTTTGAGGTAAAACGCTGGAACTTATCGAAACAATTCCCAAGACCCCCTGCCTCCATGTCCGAGATCACAAGCGAGCTGTAGGAGAACGTGTCGCATGGGGCAAAATCTAAATTTGAACAGAAATTCTGCTGCTCCATGAATGGTTAAAGCAAATGCTGTCCTCCATCCTCGAACTGAGCAGGTAGTTGAGGTTAATCGTGTTCCACATGTCATGTTACACTCTTACAGGAACTACATGCTTCAGGAAAGAATGAGGTTATCCTCGAGGTAAAGTAATAGTGCAGATTACCATGAGCAAATTAAATTTGACCTCGATCCAACACATATTGGGTGTCATGCCGGAGACTCTGCCAGTTCTCAGCAGAATTGGCGCTAATTTGAACATGCAGCACAAAGCCGCCCCGCATAGTGTCTCTTTGGCTACTGACAAATGAAGTGCTGTTCGGTTGTATTGTGATCTCCTGTTTGCGGATAACGATGATGTGATTGCGAAGCATTCACACAGAAAGTGGGACACTGAGAATGAGGTCAGTAGATGCAACAATACGTCTTGTAGGTGCAGCGGGGGCAAGGGAGATAGTGGTCCTCCGTCTGCAGGGTCTAGCTCTCTGTGTCTGCCACTGCCAATGACTCTCCATGTGAGTATGGCAGTTCACTCTAATGAGGTGACGAAGAATGTGAGGAATGCCATGCTTACGCTGAAATGAGAGGGGCTGGGGTGAGAGACATCAGCCAGTCTGAGCAAGGCTGCCCACCTTCTAATTAATATGTGCTGAGCACGACCAAAGTGGCTGGGGTACTGTGGTGGTCAGAGACAGCGTGAACACTTAATGTAACACGGAGTACAAACCAGAAGAAGGAGGCATGTAAACACTGGATTAACAAAACATTTTGTTTTGAAGCAGACATGAAGGAATTAGAGGAGCTGTTAATCATACTACCACGTAGGGGGCAGTTCACTGCACATCAGTCAGTTGCCTTTGGGCCCAGAGCAGAGGGGACGTATGACACTCAACACCAGTTAATCATCGCCGCTATTAGCCGGTCAATAGCAGCTTGTTCAAGGGAACTGATTTCAGGACAATAATGAGCTACGGGGGCTGTTAACAGCGACGAAGGAGGCGAAGCCCCTCTGTTGTTCCCTCTGGCAGACTGTGGATGGGTTAATAACAGGGTGTCTCGGCCGGGGCAGATGGGACTCTCGCTCCGGTCTCTGGGAGAATGAGCGCAACCAGTGTTGTTATTTGAAAACACGCATTAACGGAAAAACACTCACAGACATGCATATACCACATGCCCTTACAAACATTTCATCACAAGCTGCAAACATTTTCCCCCTCAGCTTTGAAGTGTAGTGGAGCCTAGAGCAGGAGATTCCAGGCTAACGACGTCCAAAATGGGACTCCTCCGCAGCAGGGGCCAAATCACACGGCATCTCTCAGAGACAGAGCTCATGTTCCATGGGGAGAAACCGCAGGAGACACTGGCCAAATACAGTCATCAGCACATTACAAGGGACAGGTTTTGGGCTACTTCATTATCTTGGTATGGGCTGACTTGTAAGTTATTATTAGTGAATCCTTTAGGGCATGATCTATAAAAACTTTAAGACAGTGTGAAAAATATTTGTGACAGTACGATCTTTGCATCAATCACCTTTTGGAGAGGTGACATCACAGAGCCCCAGCTTTGTTAGCATGACAAGTACTATGGGAAAGCTTCATACTGTGCTGACAGAGGGTCGTTTCATGGTAAATTTAAAACAGGAACAGCTCTGTATGTTATGTCAACTGTGATATTGAAAAGGTAAGTTACGCAAGAGTACAGTGTTCTTTTCTGTGTATTTTCCATCCGTCTACCTTCCAGCATGAAAAAGTGTTTACACATTGGATTCTAGACAGATAAAACCAGACTAGTCGAATGTGCTAGGGGTCATGTTCTTGGAGGGCGCTGCATTTCTCTTCTCCACGTCTCCAATCTAATGTGCTGGCTGCACGCCCGGATTAACGAGACAAAAACATTTCTGCTCTCTTCCCAATTTTGTACTCAGCATTATAGGGTGGATTATCTTTCACGCAGAGATAAGATACAACAAATGTGTGAGGGAAGCGCCTGTAAGATTGACAACCATTACGCAGCTCTTATGCAGCCAACACAGGGCTCTCTTTAATGCTTTATGATTAGACAGGCCCCTTCTGACTCCGGTGAGGTGTTACACAGGACCCCTCTGTAATCCAATATGCAGCAGCTTTCAATTAAGGTGCCCCAGGAGTTCAAGGCCTTGTTATCCTTACACAGGAGCTACATTCTCTGTCAGCCGTCGGTGGCATCTCCTCTGCTTCTATTAATACCACAACATCGTTCCTTAGTATCCTGAACACGCTCCTGAAAAGTTAATGGTTGATGGGAAGGAAACATAATTTAAGAGACATTTTAATCTAAACAACGTTATAATTTCTAACTAAATTTTCTATAGAGACAAAGAGAGAGTGTTTGGTCTAAATGTAAAGACGAATCCATTCAAAGTGGAAATAGATTAGCATGAATTGCCTTTCAGTGTTTGAATACTTCATTCCTACTGTTGGTGAGAGCTATAGACAGGGCTGACGCAACACGATCAATATTCATCAAACACGTCCTTGCATAGCTACATTCGCTAGTGTCTCAAATTTTCCATAAGCAAAGATGTCCTGGCCTGCGAAAGGAAACAGATAGAAGTGTTTCTGCATGCGGAGGACAAACAATGGCAGCCGCCCAAAGAGAAACAGTGCCAATACAGCAAACTAAGCTAAACACACTCTTGCACCAGCGATGTAGAGACCAGTGCATCATTAGACAAGAAATATTTTTCTTAGAGGCAGTGAAGGGGATTAGTAACTTTCAAACAGGATCCAGTAGTTTTGAACTGATTTAAACCTACCAGGATCAAGACACAATGTATTCAACGATTTACACTTAAAAAGCCACTAGGGAAGTGTGTGTGTTTAACAGTAGCGATGTGTTCTGTGTGGCATCTATGACATTTCTGTGTTATATAACAGACTTGAATATGGAGAGTTGCAGCAGCCACTGTGGTGCTCAGCAGGGTAAAAGCACAGTGTCCATTTAGATCTAATCTTTTTCTGTAGCCCAGATTTCGGGGTGCTGTAATGGCCTCCAGCCCTGATAATGCTGAGATGTGTATGTGCAGGCCCTCTGTTTGTTCCTTCCCATTAAAGAAGGATAGGACCAGTGAATCCTGATGGACAGCCTTGTTCAGCAGTGAAGGACTCCATTTATTAATTCAGAATGAGGATGCAGCCCAATCCTGAGGGTTTTCAATTATAATAGTAAATGAAAAAAGTTTTACATCGGTGCACTCACACAGACTGCTGCTTAACTTCTACAAAATTCAACGATTTTTCACTATAATAATGTTGTCCACTTTCTTACCCATTGTGTTCAGGCTTTGGTGAGTTGGACATTAACTCATGGAGTCCCCTCCAATGGTCCTGCTGGGGCTCCTTTTAGTTTATGGACTAACCTGTGGCGTCCAGCAGACGCAGGGGAGTCCTTCGGACAGCAGCCATGGCAAGGGCAGGACCCAAGAATTTGAGAGCAGTGAGGATGGTCCAGAGAGAGAGTTTCTCTATGCTGGAAGGAGCAAACGTGCTCCAGCTGACCCGCAGCAGGATAAGTGCTCTTACACTTTCATTGTGCCTCAACAAAAAGTGACCGGAGCCATCTGCGTCAACTCCAAGGACCCGGAGGCCATGCTGGAGAATCGGGTCAATAAACAAGAGTTAGAGCTGCTAAATGTGGAGCTTCAGAAACAGAAGAGGCAGATAGAGACCCTGCAGCAGCTGGTAGAGGTGGACGGAGGTATTGTCAATGAGGTAAAGCTTCTGAGGAAGGAGAGCCGAAACATGAACTCCAGAGTCACGCAGCTGTACATGCAGCTGCTTCATGAGATCATCAGGAAGAGAGACAATGCCCTGGAATTGGCACAGATGGAGAACAAGATCCTGAACCAAACCTCTGAGATGCAACAGCTCACCAGCCGATACAAAGATCTCGAGCACAAATATCAGCACTTGGCTTCTTTAGCCACCAACCAGTCATCTCTCATTGCCCTGTTGGAGGAGCAGTGCCAGAGTCGACCTCCTCCACGCCACGTCCCTGTACCCCAGCCTCGACCACAGCCGCGACCTCAGCCACCTCCGTCTCCGCCTCTCAACAAGCCTTACCAGCCACCTGTCCTTCCACGCATCAATAACCCAATCAGCAATGAGATCCAGAGTGACCAAAAGTCTCTACCACCTGTTCTTCCAACAATGCCCACTGGTACACACAGTCCATCCACCACAAACAAACCCTCAGGTGAGTGTTAATACATTTGTTTTTGGTGGGTTCTAACCAAACATGCCATTATTCATACGAAAGATTGTGTGTCTGAGCTGCTTAATCTTTAATCATGAGACTACACCAAGTACCCATTCTTCCAGTCATAGACAATTAAAATATGCGCCACACATTCCCAGGAAAAAGGGAGTGTAGTGAGAACAGAAACGCTGTTGTCTTCCGCCTTTTGAGATGCATATCTAACTGCTAACTCCTACCCCCCACAAAAACACAAAGCATGTTAGCGTGAAAATACGTGTGCCTAAATGGGTGTCTGGCACCAAGCCCATCAGTCTTTTGAGCACATTTGATTTAAAAGTTGATGTGAGAAGCATTTTGTGGGATCAGTTGCCGTTCCCTTTCATTGGAGGACTTCACTTTGATGGAAAATTGTGGAAAGAGAAATTGTGGAAAAAATAATTAGCATGCCATTTTCACTAGGCTGCAGCATGTGAACAGTGGCCTTTGTATGGATTGTTTGAAAGGAGACAAGTAATTTCCTGCCCACAGCCATGCAACTAACACCCTAAAACGTTACATAAACCCTTAACACGAACAGAGCGCTACTAACCATTCAGGAGTGGAGGAAGGAAGAGATAGACACAAGAGGGAAAAAACAGAGATAGAGTCTGAGGAAAAGAGGAGGGGCTAAGTACAAGCAGAAAGAGATACCCAAAGTCAGTGATGTCATTTGTTCCAGTTGCACCAGGCAAGAATCAGTCATATGTTCCGCCGAAGCAGCAGACTTTATCAGGCAGAACAGAGCAGGGCAGAGCAGGGCAGGGCAACTCTAACTTGTATCTGTTCAACAGAGACATTCCTGAGTGTAAATGGATGGCTGAGCGTCAGCCATGAAACAGATATTCAGACTGATTGCATAAAGTTTAAAGAAATCTCTAAAACATATGTGTAATAAGAAATGCTTTGTTTCTTTCACATGAATCTTCTCTTGTAAACTTTTGTTGCACTTTTTCCCTCACCTTGACCTCCTTCCTTGACCCCGTATTCTCTGTCCATTCACCCTCACTGAATTCAAACACTTTGTAATTTCAGCCAGTTGGCGAACCACACAACTGTGAAATCTTGGGAACTTAAATACATTTAAAGCAAATTGTAGCAAGTGAGCCAACTGCCCCATTAGTGTTTTTCCACATGTGCCAGGTTTGGATTTTAGGATAGAATCACATTGGCACACAAAACTTAGGTTTCAGTGATTTGCACCATGAAATACCACAAAACTGACAAAACGTGAGTGGTTTGAATGTATTAATGCAGAATACAGCATGCTTGGCAATAAACTATAGCTCTTCCTAGAGAGGCTGTGCTATGGGTTCTTTCCCATTAAGCAATACTTTTTCATAAATGCTGCAGAAGCTATGTAGTTATTTTATAAAGTATATAATAATACTGAAAAATAATCTGGAAGACATCCTGGCAAATGAGTGGAGCGTATGGCACAGATTTAAAAGCTTAATTGATTTAGTCTCGGAAATCCTCTCTGCATGTGAGGCTTTAATAGATGTGTCTCCACTGAAAGCGGTGTGTCTGTGTAACATAAATACAGAATAAGTGGGAAAAATGTAAAATGATAATGCTGGGTTGTAAAGTATTGTAGATGACTGAAGTCTTCTGCTGGTCTTTCATCATTCAGTAGTCAGGATTCCCTTTGCCCTCTTGCCAGTGTTTCTTTTGGCTGCACAGTGGCAGCCATTTCCTTTGTGAGACCAACAGCCAAAGTCAATTTTACTGTTAAAATAAGAGCTTCTGCTGAAAAATGGGATTCCCTATGTTAGAGTATAATAACTCTTTGTTGTCACTATGGGTTTTTTTCTGCTTCCTACACTTAACTTTTGACTCACCATTGCAACTGACTTACTTGCTTGTACATGTCGTGTTGTAATCTTTCCCTTTAGGTCCATTTAAGGATTGTCTGCAGGCTCTGGAAGACGGCCACACAGCCAGTGACATGTACCTGGTAAAACCAGAGAATGCAAACCGACTTATGCAGGTGTGGTGCGACCAGCGACACGACCCAGGTGGCTGGACCGTGATCCAGAGGAGGGTGGACGGCTCTGTCAACTTTTTTAGAAACTGGGAGACATACAAGGTGCGACAACCTCACACCAAATCAAGGACCTCATAGTTTGGAAGGGAGCCGGTGGCTCATGTAGGGTGTTTTGACACTTACCAGATGTGAACGGTTAATGAATAGGTAATTGTTAAGCTTTCAAAGTGTCTAATGTAGTCTGGTGTAGAAGCTGCCACAGCAACAGCCTTGTGACTCATTAACTCCAGGAACATCCATATGAAATGACTTCACACCCAAATAAAACTTTACTTAAATGTCACATTAGTTGGTTGTGTAACCAAAAAATAATCATATTTCCTGAGTATTGCATCATATCCTGTTGAAGATCCGAGCAGAGCATTTATATACCCAGAGTAACCAAGTTTCTATATCTTTTGAAAACAAAAACATCTCACAGGGATAAGGCATTCACTAGTAAACACTTGCAGGGCAACAATTCACAAAGGTCCTGTTTTCGTCTTAGAATTGGACAACAACAGGAATATTTCCAAGACTTTCACAAAGACCTTTAAACCGCGTGAATCAAACCAAATTGCTTTTTTATACTTATCAGAAGGAGGTGGTGTTTTCCATAATGCAAAACACCACAGACCAACTTAAAGTATGATCAGAGCCAGAGCAAAGCCATAAGACAGCATTCAGTTTGTGTTTTTAGTTACAAAAAAACAGTGGGAATCTGGTGCAAGCTATAAACTTGAATCAAAAGGCCCATTTATAATAATGTTCCTTGACGATAAGCAACCCCATAGAAGAGGCAAAACTCATAAAAGAGCTAAAACTCATAATTACCTCCAGAGCAGGAGCAACGACCCTGAATCATCCCCCAGACATCCACACTAACTGTTCAAAGCTTTTCACAGAACATTCAGAAAGGATTTTCTAATCGTACTGATAATGTTTTTCTTATCGCTGCACTTCACAGCAAGGTTTTGGCAATATTGACGGCGAGTACTGGCTAGGTCTGGAGAACATCTACTGGCTGACTAACCAGGGAAACTACAAGCTGCTGGTCACGCTGGAGGACTGGTCTGGCAGGAAGGTGTTTGCAGAGTATGCCAGCTTCAGAGTCGAGCCTGAAGCTGACTTCTACAAGCTAAGGGTGGGCCGTTACCATGGCAATGCTGGAGATTCCCTTACCTGGCATAATGGCAAACAGTTCACAACACTGGACAGGGACCATGATGCATACACAGGTACTCAACTCAGATATGTTAAACTGGATGAACTTTGACACATTAAAACTAATGATTTTGTGATGTTGTTGATGATGTTTATCACTGTTTGGTTTATTTTCCAATCTTTCTAGGTAATTGTGCCCACTACCAGAAGGGAGGCTGGTGGTACAACTCTTGTGCCCATTCAAATCTGAACGGAGTTTGGTACAGAGGTGGACACTATCGCAGCCGCTACCAAGATGGAGTCTACTGGGCAGAGTTCAGAGGAGGAGCATATTCGTTAAAGAAAGTCGTCATGATGATCCGTCCAAACCCAAACACCTTCCACTAGGCATCCAAGGATCCTGTGATGTGTTTGTCACTAAACTAAAATGTTTATAAATCATTTTTGCTTAATAGAGAGAAACCAGGGCAAGTTGAATGTCAAAGAGAAAAGGTGATGCTGTAAGTGCAATATCAAACCATCACGACAATGCTGGTCCCACTGACAATTCAAAAAATATGTGTCATTTCCATCACTTATCTGTACGTGTGTCTGAGACATATAAACAGTGGGTGTGCTCTCATTTGATGTAAGTAAGTAGCTTTGAGATAGGAACCCTACAATATATATTTAGTATATAACAAACAAATGAGGTTGACACAGGAAATGTATCCGGTGACTATCTTTTAATTTCATTCTAAATACATTTTTCAAACGTGTAATTTTTAGAAACAGTGACATTTATTGCTTTGATATTGCGGCCAGTTTTGTCATTTACAGTGAAGTGTACTACTCAAAATATTATTTTTTTCACATGCCAGATTCTATTAGTTGTTTTTGTATGATGCAATCCTTGATTTTTTTAAAAAAAATATACATATATATCACAATTTACTCATTACCAAAACTGCTTTCTCTTCAAT
>JASGAT010381551.1:0-10405 GCA_030220025.1 Chelon auratus
ATATATATATCCATGAAATAGTTGCATCATAGTTTCTTATTGTACATAGAAGTTGAGGAGGCTAATTGTTTTTTGTTCGTACAGTGATGATTTCACGCAGTTTCTTTTAGTCGATCTGCCGTGCCCTCTGTGAAAGAATGTATTTAATCATAAACAACCTGTTTAGTAGCTTCAGGACGGCACTCAGAGTCAAGAGACCTCATGCAGTACCAGCAGGGTTCAGATGGGCGATCTGCAAAGACACAAACTCTAAAAAGCTTGCATTTTCTGTGACACACTTAAGTGCACAGAAAATGCACATGTGCATGGTTACAAATGACTGTAATTGTCAACAGTCTCATCAGTGAGCTGCGTCTTGGACCTACTCCGCGTGTTGGAGGGATGAGATGACACTGAACGGGGGGTCACCTCCTCTTCTGTTTGCAGGGGGGACGCTGGGAGGCAGTCGGCATCGTCCTGTATGCTTGGGGTTGTCTCCTGTGGTGACATCTCTGCACCGCTGATACACTGATCCTCCCCAACCTTCGACAAGAAAAGGGCACCACAAAAGAAAAACAAGTGCTCATTTGCTCCAATTACTATGTTATTTTATTTTTTTAAAATCAGTGTTTAGCACTGGTTTTCTCAAATCCGACCTCTCCATCACAGACACCACTGTCAGCCTGCTCCTCCTTCTCCTCTTGTTCTTGGAGGTTTGGGGACTCGTTGTTTTCCTCGCTGCAGTTCTGAGCCTGTGTTTCAGCCCGGGTAGAAGTCGTCCCACTTAAGTTTGAGAGAGAAAGTGCAGAATTAAAAAACATGCCCTCCTAACCGCATGACTAGAAGGTTATCCGCCAATCTATCTCCTCCTCGGCCTCTACTGTTACACTCAAGCACCTGATTAGTCAGACGCATTCCTCCTCTCCTTGCCTTACCTTCCGATGCTCTCTCCCTGTTCCTCCCTCTCTCCCTCCATCCCTGCCCGGGCGTCTCCCTCCCAGTGTGCCTGTTGTGTTATTTCTTCTCAAGCCCGCCGTTCTTTAACTGTGTCCCCCCTCGTTCTCTTGCCTGTCCGTCCCCACCTCTGTCTTCCTCTCTGCTCTCTTCCCTCCCTCGCCGTGTGTGAAACGGAAACTCCGGGCTTTCAATATTTGATGCGTCTGAATAGCTCACAAGCAGGTTGCTGTAAAGAGTAAACAGGTGAGGGCTCTAGTGTCGACGCAAGCATGAAAATCTTCCATCTCGCCCCCCAATTCATTTACACTACACCAGCGGGCTACTACTTTACATTGAATGACTCCATGACCATCTGATCTTTGTTTTTTCATACACTTTCTGCTCTTCTTTTACATCCTGTAGGAAAATGCTGTACTTTTTTATGCCACTTTTAATCAACAAAAGTTCATTTGTAACTAGCAACTGTTAGTTACTATTAGCTTAACGTACAAAACACAGTATATTATCATCTTACAGATAGATAGATAGATAGATAGATAGATAGATAGATAGCTTGTGTGCTCAGCAGCACTATGACTGCATTGTAAGTCACTCTTTTCTCCAGCAGATGGAGGAAGAGCATTTTCTTTGTGGCTAATAGACCCATCGGAGTACAAGCGAGACCAAAACCACAATACTAGCCTTGGGAATCTCTGTCTCTCTTGTGTCCATTTTACCCTACGTGTGTTCTTTAATTTTTACGTCTTCCTGGAGCATCTCTCCTTTTAGCTTCCTGTTTCTGCTGCAAGTTGATATCTCCACCGACAAACTCAAAATGTCATCCCTCACGACATGACAGGCACCGCTTTGAACCACACTTATTAACAACGGTGATGTGACTTGGGCTTTAATTTCAGGGCGGTTTGGTAGAGCTGTGGAATGCATGTGTGGACGCCTGTGTCTCAAAAGGCGTGCGTTTCTTGTGTGCCGGCGCTGACGCGTGCGCATCTGTACGTGTCTTCCTGTAAGTGCACAGCAGGTAATTTGAGTGTTTTTTCCCGTATGTGTGTGCGCGCGTGTGTGTGCGTTTTTTTTGTTGTTCTTTTTTTTTTTTGTGGGAGGAGGGAGACAGGAACATAAGTGGAGATGACTCACCAGTCTTTTGTGACAGTGGTGCAGAGAGAGTGCTTTTCACCCATTTCTCTCCCTTGGGGCTTGCATACAAAACAAGAAATGGAGAGAGGATAAAGAAGAAAAGGAGAGGAAAATTGGGTGTTAGGTAGCATTAGGGAGAAGGGGGGGTGTGGATAATTGAAGGAAAAAAAAATTGAGAAAATGGGAATGAGGGTAGGGAGCTGAACAAAGAAAGACGCAGAAGAGATGAAAGGAGTGAGCAAAACGACAAGGGTTGCAGAGAATCATAAACAAAGGATGCAGTTTCATGGGAGAGGCCTTGGCAGCTCTGCCTCTGTTGTCCTAATGGCTGGTGAAAGCATGGTTGATGGAGCATATTATGTTCAACAATGGCGGTTTAACAGACAAATCAACAAGCACAGAGAGGAATGAGTCAATGACAGGAGTCAGATTTAATTTGAAAAGCTCTTTGAGACCGGGAGGTGGAGCAGATCACGCCGTCTCCAGGTTGCAACAGTGTCGTGGTCACTATAAACTGGTCGCACAGCTTAAACAGTTAAAAGGAACGAATCAGGCCATAGTTCTGGACAATGTTACGGGCTCTTCCTATAAGGACAGTATTCCAGTGCCCCCAGTGACCCTATAAGATGCCACTTTAAATACATGATTCACCTTTGGAGGTAGAGGTCCATAAACCAGTAAGCTTTCTGATAAGGTCAGCTTATGATACCTTCTGATAATGATGTGGGATGCCTGATTTGTGGTTATATCAAGACAAGCCACCAGCGCTTTCATCTTACAAAGATGAAAGGTGCCACTGGTGCCCCCGGTGAAGCTGACTGAGGTCCTGGAGAGATGTGGGGTCACGGCAAACACCAACCCAGTCAGCACCACACAAATACCCGCGCAAAAGTAAGGCAACACACCCCAAAGCTTGGAGGATGCTGGCCGTCCTTGGAAAGAAGTTGGACTTCTCGAGACGGATAGTAACAGCTGCAGCCTGGCGTCATCGTAATGAGGTCTGCAGCCGGAAAAAGGTTCCTCGTCATCAGGCTTATGATCCTCTGGAAAGAAGGCGTGACTGCAGCCCACAAAAGGAAATGTCCCAAATAAACAGATTTGAGAGCTAAGAGGGAAGCTGACTGGAAAGATGGCATCTACCTTGTAGAAGTTGGATGTCAGGGTTTTGTGAGTCCAAATGCTCCATGGGTCTGCAATGACAGGGGCCAAGAACCAAGATCTGTAAAAGGGACACATGAGGAGGGAGAGATGGTCAGCAACTGCCTGGGATTTAACACCCATAGAAGGTGCAGAGGGTGGCAGGGAGATATCTCCATTGTGCCTATTGTAATATTTCACTGGTTCACCACCCCACCTTCGTACTGCAGTGCTGTACGGATTTTCCGTAAGGCAAATATATGAGTCACAGATCCCGGGGTCAAAAGAAGCATCCTGCCACGCGTTGGTGATCTTTAACGCTGCAGTCACTTTAATCACAGATACACTGCAACAAAGAGGGGTCATGTTGCAGGCTAAACACCAATTAGCGGCATTTCTCAGCTACAAAAGGAAGTGTGAAAATCGGCTATTTGGCGGTTTTCAAAGCAGCGTGAGGCCGCTAACAGAGCTTCAAAAGGCAAACTCATCATGTGTTCAAATGGGCTCAAATTTACATTAACAGATGCAAAACGCCGGCAAAAAGCGAAGATGAAGAAGAGCAGGGATGTTTTAAGCAACCAGCAAGTAATATTAATGTAATTATTCCAGCCAAGCAACACAGCGCCAATGTGCCCAAATAAAGAATAAGAGTTGAGAAAAGTGGAAACACCTGCCAAACAGGACACATGATGTAAAAATACACCACTTGCCGATCAAAAAAAGCAAACGAGATACTGTTAGTTGCCATGCAACCTAACATGGTCCATTTAGTCAGAGTTTGTAATGGTGGTTTGGTTCCATTTCATGTCATATTCATGGCGTGTAATGGATGAGTGAACACATCTGTTGGAGAACCAGAAATATTGCCAGTGTTGGTCATTTTACTTCCAAAGTAAATATCTGTATCTGTAACATCTGTACAGTGCAAACGCCCCATGTTACATACGTATATAATAAATTCTGTTTAGCTGATATCCTGCTGGCATTTCAAGATAAAGGTTGAACCGAAGTCCCGCGTATTCTACTGACATTTTTCCTCACATTTCTGCTGGTTTAAATGGGCTTCTCGGAGGCCACGGCTGATGAATTGTTGTGCTGTCAGGCTCTTCTGTGCCAGGAGCTGGATGTAAACCAATTTCCGTGCCTGCGAGAGTCGGAGCCTTTTGAAAAATTAAAATTGCATTTTAATTATAGCGCACCCACCAGGCAAAAATAAAAATGATTACTATAAGGACGTAATGTGATCTAAGGCCTGACACATAATTGTCCTATTTTGCAGGGAGAATTTAAATCTCAATTGTCTGGTATGTCACAGAAAAATGAATGTGGGAATTTAAATAGCAGCGACGCAACAATGCTCTTTTTGTCCACTGCTTGGCAACAAGGTGTGTAGAAGGACTTTGTGAAAGCTTCCCTTTCAGGAGGTACATTCTGCGAGCATCTGCCGCTTTGACCTCATGTATTATCAGACCAGACGTGAGTTGCCGCGTCCTGTGAAGTCTTCTGAACGAGAGAAGAAAGTCCCTCAGACATCATATACAGTATGAGTATGGCGTCCCACAGGGCACTGTGTGTACCTGGATGGTGCGACTCACAAAGATCCAGGAGCTGAGTGCGAAATGATGGACACACATAGTCTCCATCTCGGCTATGTAACATAAGGGCAACCAGCGGCTAACAAATAAATATTTCTGGTGAGTTCACAACTTGTGTTGAATTAGATTAGGCCTGCTAGCCACGCTACCCTGTCGACATTCACTCTCTTCCCAGGTAGTATCTGAAATAATAAGCTGATTGTCTGTTTTATTCGACACATTTATATTTCCTACAACAAGTAAAGGGGGAAACAATATGATAGAACCAGCTGACTCTAGCTACTTGATTCTTTTGCCTTTTCCCACCAACAGCACAACCGCAGCATACTTTAAGTCACGCTGCTTTTGTCATCCTATAGAAACTGGTTGCAGCCTTTTCTCTGTCCCTTAATAATTACACCCTTAATAATGAAATGACTGAAGCCACGACACGTGAAAATCTTGAAAGCCATCGTTTCAGTCAGTCAATGAATATCCACAGTAGTTATTTACAGACGGCACAAGCTGAATCTGAATCCATAACGTGGTCCAAGAATCAATCAATTAGTCAATATGGAGCAACGGAAGTGCCAGACCAATCAAGCGAGGGGCAGGCCGCGAAGATAACATGTGATTAGACCACACTGGCAGCCCGCTAATCACTGTCTGTGTTTGTGCCGCTGACAGCATGCACGAAGTTGGTTTTGATGCCAAACAAGCGGCGACCAGAAGCACTTCAAGGAAATTCTAGCAGAAGGCACATGTTGCCCGTGTGATGCGAGCGTGAGGGGGAAGTGTGGAAACAAGATATGGCAAAAACCTATCTACCAAACACCTTTCCCCCGGCCGATTGGCAGGCTCGAGGAAGAAATGAACATGACTCAATCTTTATCTTGAATGCCAGCAGCTAAATTACTATAGAGCTCAAAGAGAATGTGCATGCACGGGTGTGTGTGTGTGTATGTGTGTGTATATGTGTGTGTGTGTGTGTGTGTGTGTGTGTGTGTGTGTGAGTGTGTGGTCCTGCGCAGTAAAGTGTACAGATGGATGACTCATCCACCAATCATGTGACTCATCAATCACTGCAGTTACCACTTCCCTCCCTCCTTCTGAATTTTTCCATTCTTCAGTTATTCCTCCCCTTTCCATTCCCATTCTTGCCGTGTTCTTTGCTCGTCGCCTTGATTGTTTATGAATATAATAAAGTCCCTCTATAGTTTTTTTTTTCCTCTTTACTTGTCTCCATACTGATGTGACTGTGTCATATATGAGTCGTGCTGCCTCTACGCTTTGACTGATTGTCCTCCTCTTTTTTTGCGCGTTTGTTTCGCTACTCAAGAACCAAATGTTCTCGCTACGTCCGCTGCCTTACAGATGCAACATAGCACTCTCCAAAAAGCCATTAAAAAACTGAACTTTAATAAAATAATTGCTTTTATTTTTTATCATATAGCAAAACTAGTAATCATCATGCTGTTATTTACACATTGCACGGGCATATTTATTTCACACTGTACATCTTACAATGCTAAAGGTGACATCAACAACAACACTCTCCTTTTACAAGACAGATGGCTTCACTGTGGACACAGTGGCCCTCCTCCTTTGAGATTTCTTTTTTTTTATGTTCACAGTTTATTCAGAGAAAACAACCATTTTGAATTCTCCATACTGTTTTATTTTTTCTCTTTTTTTTGTTCTTTTTTTTGTTCATTTTTTAAGATGCAAGTAGAAAGACGTGCATTTAACGTTTTAAGCACAATCCCTGACTCCCCAGCCTGAAACTCTTCAATGAATGTCGTCTGGAAATGAACAAAACATTAGAAGCCTCTTGGTGGAAATCTGTATTTCAAAGGCTGCAGAACAGATAGTGTGATTTCAAGTATTTTTTTTTTCTTTTGAAAGAAAGGAAAACTGGAGTTGCAAGAAGAATGGCGAAACAACCGAGTGTGGAAAAAGGTGTTTGAGTTGGACGTGAACATTAAGAAAAAAAAATGAAGGAGTGCCATATGGTGGCGGTGATACTTATTATGGTGGATCTGCCGTAAATGTGTTGACACGATAACTTCTGCGTCCCAAAATGATTGAAAACCCTTAGTCCACCACGTTGGAAGTGTTTAGTGTTTAAGTTTGTGCTTTTGGAGTCCACAGGGTTTCTACATTGGGACCGGTTGCGATGGTAGAATTATGCAATATGATATTTCCCTTATAGAACCATGGTGCTTGTAAGGCAAAATCTGAATCTAGAGTTTTAAAAACTGAAATGTGTGTATTTGGCACCTTTTGCAAATCGCAGCTGTTTAAAATCGATCCAATCGGGAATAAGAAAGGCAAGTCCACACATCAAATACAACAAAAATATACTGTCAACATTTGACAACAGCAGGTTTTTTTTTTTATATTAGCTCAGAAGTCATTGAACTACTTTTGTAATATGACATACAGAATATAAAACAAAACATACAAAGTGATGCTGTAAACATGGTTGTCTTACAATGGGCACATCTGCTTGTGAGGGTGTGTCGATGTACATGTGTGCGTCTGTTTGTGTATGTGTGTGCGTGTCCTCAATAAATCTCTGAAATATAAGAGCATCAGAGATTGACCTGAATGGAGGCAGACATACACCATGGTATGTTCTGTTTCAAAATGTAAACTGAGCAAGAGGCTGAACATGGTTACAGGGAGCTTCAACTGGGACCTCTTCCTCCTCTCCCTGACTGAGAAAATCAACAAAAGAAATACAGTGATTAAATCAACATAAATCTCACTTTATACTTCTCGAACCTCAAATTTCCATCTGGCTCAAAACACAACTGAGTCTTTTTTTTTCACCTCTTGTTTTTAGCTTTTCTCCAGCTACTGTATATCTATCCCACCTCCGTCAGTCCCTCAGATCTGACAGTGTCCAAAAAAGTCTCTCAATACATTCTGCGCTTCATGTAGATCCTCTCGATAAAGTTTTCCAGCTCCTCCTCGCTGTCCAGCTGAGGCACCAGCCCGTCTTCCTCATAGTCATCTCCTGGTGTGACTTGTGGATAGTAGTACGGGGGTCGCCTGCCTCTCCTGGGCGTGGTTATTGGTTTGGGAGGGGGCAGGGGTTGGTAGGTCCGTGGGTGAGGAAGGATATAGTTAGAGATATAAGGGGTGAGAGGCAGGCGCGGTGGTGGCTGCTGCCTCCAGCCCTGTCCACGGTTCTTACCCCCGGCCCGGTGCCTGCGCCTTGGGGCCTGGAGGTCAAGTTCCTGGGGGCCGAAGGGCTGGTCTCTAGAAGGGGAGGGCTTGCCATAATACTGTGGTTTGGGATATGGGAAATAAACAGGGTAGTATGCGCGATATGGCTTTTGGTAGTATGGATAGGAGGGGAAGGCTAAAAACTGTTTCTGGGGTTTATACCAGTAGTCAAGCTGCTTCTGAGGCTTATACCAATAGTCCTGCTTGTATGACTTGACTTTGTCCTTGTTCCACTTCTTGTTGGACTTGTTGTACCTATAAGGGGCTTTCTTGGGATTTTTTGAGGCTGTGTAGTGGTAAATAGGCGGGGCAGCCAGAGGTGGAGGCACCAGAGGCCTGAAGCGCGGGACAACGGGGTTATTGTTGATTGGCAGCTGTTGCAGTTCTTTCCTTTTCTTCTTCTTCTCCTCCACATCACTAATGATCTCAATCACATCATCAGCAGGCAGGTGCAGCTTGCTGCTGATTTCAATAAGCCTGTCAATCATTTGCTGGTCCAGGTCGTCTTCGTCAGGGAGGACCTCCTCTGAGCGCTTGTCCTCGGCGGTGTTGCCGGCGGCCCCCATGCTGCTTTTCTGCCGGGGCTTCATGTAAGACTGCTGCTTCCGCCCCATGTACTGCAGCAGCATGTCAGAGGCGATGTCTGCCAGCCTCTGCTCTTCCTCTCTGGCTCGCTCCGCCTCCTCCTGCTGCCGGAGCACCTCCTGCTTCTCTGCACGGGCTCTCGCCTCCTCTTCCATGTGGGAGAGGCTCTCCTCTTCTTCCTCAACCTCCTCCTCCAGCTCCTCTCCTTCATCCTCGAAGTCATCCATGAAGTTGCCCCCCTTGGCGGGTTTGTTGCTGGACTGGTTCTCCTGCCAGTGCTGCTTCTTTCCAGCTCTTGCCAGCTGGGTGTTGTACGCCTTGTAGCCCTTCAGAGGTGGCAGGATCTCATTATCTTGGAGACCCAAGTCAATGTTTTGGAAGTAGCCTCTTATTTTGCGCTGCAGAGAAGGATCGTCTACCTGTGAGGTGGAACCTGGTCTGACATTGTCTGAGAAACTTTCTAAATCATTCCCCTCATCCTGCCTGTCTTCTTCTTCCTTTCCTCCGTCCTCACTCAAACTACCAGGTCCCACGTCCTTCACGGACCACCCTTGATCCTCCTCTGACCTTGTATTTTTATCCTCCTCCTCCTCCCTTCCCTTCAAGTCATCCCCCTGAGCAGCTGTCAAATGGGCTACAATTAGCTGCTCAATAGCCTTATCAGCCTCTCGCCCCTCCTTCTCCTCCTCCAGTCCCCTCTCTCCCCCTGTCTGCTCTGTTCTCCTTATCTCACCACCCTCCGAGCCTTCAGTGGAGGGCAGCTCCTGACTCTGATCCCCTCCCCAGTCTCTGTTCCTGCTCGCCTGGATTTCACTCTCCCCCGGGTGGTCCAGGGCCTCCAAAAGAACGGCGAGCACCTGCACAGGGTCCGTCACTTTATCTAATTGGCTATCTTGACCCGGGCCCCGACCCCGGTCTAGCGACGTGTTTTCAGGGCTGGAGGGACTCTGGGGCGGGGGCGAGAGAAAGGGGGCAAGGCTGTCTTCTTTATGGTCTGTCCGGGTGCGCCCCTCCACCCCTCCCTCCCCTCCCTCACCCCGCACAGGGGCGGTGCCAGCTAGTTGCGGAGTGACAATGAGCAGGACCAATAGGATGAGGTGGGCTGTGGAAAGGGCGTGATGACAGGTCATGACCATGCAGAACCGGCAGGAGGGAGGTTAAGCACCTGAAGAAGAAGAAAAGAAGGCAGGGAGAGAGAAGGACAGAAGACACATGAGAAGTGATTCACATATCATTTGTTCAAGTTTTCTCTCTGGAATTTGATTTATGCGGGGTTTCAGCGTCAACATGAGCATATGAGGATTATTTAGACAGAACACATCATGTGAAAAGGCCAGTTTAAAAAGTAAGATGAGTGGTAAGACATATTTATTAAGTGAGCACACAGGCAAAACTAAAATATGATTCAGAATACATGTTTGTATTTTAAAACAATATATATGTCCACCATGAAGATGGCACACTCAACCAGTTAACACTGTGGGCAGATTTCGTTTAATTGCACAAGCGGACCAAGCAGCATAATGGGACGTGCCAAATGCAACAGACTAAAGCTGCATGCTCTTCTTTCTCTCTCTTTATTCTGAATATTTTCGATCAAAATTCTACTCTGCTTTCAAATATCTCGAATTACCTCTCATTTTTTTTTTTGGTCGTTGTATCACATGAAACGTGGAGACGAAGCTCTGATCTGACCGTAGAAAACAGACGCGATTCGTTCGATTCAGTGCGTAAACTGCCCGTGTCTTTTAGGAGACAGCAGTCATTTGCATAAAGAAATTGCGCTTCGACCACAAACACTGGCC
>JASGAT010381552.1:2427-15352 GCA_030220025.1 Chelon auratus
CAAACTCCTCACCCTTCCTCGCCCACGTCCACGTCGATGCAGAATTGCCGGGCCTGGCCTCAGCAGCGTGGGGGGAGAGAGATGAGAAGGCTGCTGCTCTCTGACTGCGTTTATCAGAGTCTGGCATCGCTGTAATTTCAGTGTTCAGATGCAATCGCTCCCTACTCCCCTCAGGAGTAAACAATAACAAGCACAAATACAATAGACAAACAAGGTCTGCAGGACATGTATGCACACACACACACACACACAAAAGCATACACTCTGGACACACAAACAATAATAAATGCAAACCACAAGAACCTTCTGCTCTCGGGTCTATATTTGGAAGAGGCTGTTGCCATGGAGCAAAACACCTCATTTCTATTCAAAATGGCCGATCGGGAATTAAATCTGGGAGCGAGAAGGATAATGAGTTGACCAGACCTCAACTTACTGTCACACACACACACAGTTAGGGCAGGAATATAAAGTGTTAGAAGAGCCACTTTGTGCGGTTCAAGAAGATGCAGGTTGTTGCTTTGGAGACTAAAAAAGACCTCATTTGTTATCAGACAGCACAACCTGGTGGACACTTTCATGAACTGCACCGGCTCGTGTCGGCACACAGGAGCTAGAATAAGAAGAAGGACATAAGAAGGACATAAGAAGTCAAAATAAGTTTTTAAAATGACTGAACCATCATCGGGAAGTTCTTGCAAAGTCCCTCCACTTGCACGTGGAGGTTAAAGGCTTCGTCTTGGCTCAAGATTTATGTTTAAATTTTCAGAATAAATATCAAAGGTAATTGTGGACTGGTTGATGCAAAGTTTGAACCTCCTGCCACACTGATCAGTAGCAGCAGAAGGAGTTAAACTCAGATTTAAGACACAAAACTGAACAGCGCCTGCAGAAACTTTGACAAGAGTCCATTTAACAATCTTAAGTATCAATCTCTGCAGATCTGTAGATTTTTGGGTTCTTTTTGATCAAATCTGACATGAATGCAACCAGGATATATCTTAAAGTATTGGGGCATGAGCAATAACATCCTTGGCTGTAAATATACACAGCGTAATCAAATTACATACTTACTTTAAATTAGTTTAGTTCATACTGTGTTTATTTTCACACATGGATGCTTTTAAATATCAGGTAACGAAGAAAAGCGTCAACATCCGTTGTCAGTCATTGGAATTTATTGGGAGCAAAGAGAAGATACAGGGACAGATGAGAGGGTTTCTGGTTAAGAGGTTTATTTTTCTCCATATATTTTACAAATAGAAGCACAAATGTTCATGTAGACGCTCCACAACGACGTGTCCGGAGTACTTTGAAGAGCTAACAGACGAGGGCAGCGGCGATGTCGCTCGTTTATCTGCAGAGAAAAGAGAAATAAGTAAGGCATGAGAGCGCGTTCGTTCAGACCTGCTACTCTATTAAAGCTAAAGGGCAACTAGTCTAATATATCACCGAGTTTGGGGCTACGGCTCATCGAACTAGCCCTAATGTTACGGTCTGTCTCGTTACCTCCTCTGTTAAGACAAGCTTCAAGTCCTGAGTTCGGCAGATTTGAAGCAGGTTAGGTCGGAGAGGAGAATTAGTCATGAAAGAATGTGACAGCTTTGAGAAATTTAAACACATGCATAGATGAGAGGAAATCATCTGGGGGGAGTGGAGGAGGAAAAAAAAAAAAGGTCTCAGAGGTCAGAGAGTTGTCGGAAAGTAAAGGATGATCATAATGAGGGAAAAAAGAAAGACAGGAGGCTGAGGGACAATAATGAAGACGGAGGAATAACTTACAGGGCAGCAGCTCCGGAGATGATCTCAATGAGCTCCTTGGTGATGACGGCCTGTCTGGTACGGTTGAAGGTGAGGGTCAGCTTGTCAATCATCTCAGCTGAGGGAGGAAGGAAGAGAAATCTGTCAATGTCAAATATAAACCTTTATCGTGGAGGTGGCAAGTGGGAAATAAATAAATTTAAAAATTTAAAAAATGGCTCAGCACCGGGATGTGAGGTCTCCTAGAAAACCTGTGGCTTATTTTTTCAATCTAATGTTTCGGAGATTTTGCTGGTTTCCTCTGATTTATATCATAAAATGAAAAAACTATATACATTTCAAATCTAAACAAGAATCTGAAAATGTCAGCCTGGATCCGAAAAGAAAAACAAACTTTTGTAGGAAAATGACTCAGAGAAACTATCAATAACTGTGCTTTATACCAATAGGAAGCATTTAACCTACAACTATTCTCATTTTCATTTAACCATATCAAACATACATCATATTCCAGAGTCTTTAAGTAGCTTGAAGAACAAAACACAAACTAATGGGTTTAAATTTTATAAAATCTTAAAAAAGCAGAAAGTAAATTACATTTAAAAAGTTGAGAACCAAAAAGATTGTTTTGTCCACAATAAAAGACAATAAAATTACTCTCAAAGTCAACTGGGGATCCTAAATTGGCCGTAAGTGTGAGTGTGAATGGTTGTCTGTGTATCTCTATTACCCCTATGATAGACTGGCAATTTTGATAGGCTCTAGCCCCCCGCGACCCTCCAGAGGACAAGCGGTTACAGAAAACGAATGAACCACTCTGAAAGTTAAATGTTTACTCATCTAATCCTTCTTCAAATACTCTCAACAAGGTTTGAGATTTAGTTTCAACAGCATATGCTTTATTTCTGGCTGAACGGGGTGTGTGTGTCCGTCCAGAGTCTTACAGGCGTTCTTGCTGGCGCTGTCCATAGCGGTCATCCTGGCGCTCTGCTCGCTGGTGGAGGACTCCCTCAGGGCCAGGTAGATGACATTAACCAGAGCAAACTCCTGGTAGTTCTTCAGCACATCGGCGTCGATGTCATCATAGATGCCCATGCTCTCTGTAGGAGGTGGAGGAGAACACGGTTATAAGATGGATATCTCTGGCTAGGACTCCTGACAAACAGTTTTTTTAAAAACAAACAGCTGTGTCACCTGAGTTGGCCACGGTCTCATTGGAAAACAGTGGCTTCTGGTCCGCTTTGTAGGAGATAACACTCCTGCGTGAAGAGAAAGGGTTGAGAGTTATTGCGGCTGTTGTTCTAAACAACTTTCCTTTTTAGACTCTAATCAAGAGAAAAGTAAAAGCTCAAAGAGTCCTACCTGAACCTGTTGAAGAAGACGGCGCCCTGATCGAACTCGTATCCGGAGTTCAGCAGCTCCGTGGCAATGATGGAGGCGTCGCCGAAGGATGGGGGCTTACGGCCAACTTCCTTGCAGTTCAGCATGATGTGCTTTCCATGAGTTCTGAGGGGAAACAAATGAATCCATCGGTATGCTTTAAATCTGATTTTATTTGGTTTATTATTTTCAAATAGTTTCTACAAGACTCTGTTCATAAGGTGCTCCGTCTCTCTTCATACCTGTGCAGCAGGCCTCTCAGCTTGTCCCCCACGTTGACCACCATCACCTCCTTGCCAGCGCCGGTCAAGGTGGCGATCTCGCTCTTGATGGCCTTGGCCAAACCAGAGTGGATGGCGCCGCAGAGACCACGGTCGGAGGTGACGCCGACGATCAAATGCTTGGAAACCTTCTCCTCCGGGGCTTTGATCTCGGCCTTCTCGTACAGGGCTGCAGAGGAGGAAGCGGACTTGTAGTTCAGCGTCATTTAAAAACTACATTAACCGAGAATCAACACAGAGGGAAGGCGCACGCACCCAAAGCTCCAGTGCCGTAGACACGTGCCGGCTTCAGCTGCCTCTCAGCGCGAGCATACTTGGCTGCGGCCACCATTTTCATGGACTTTGTGATTTTCTGGATGTTCTTGATGGACTTCAACCGGATGGTGACTAGAGGAAGAGGAGACGACGCAAGATTAGAATGAAAATAAACATTCAAAGACGGCATAAAGGTCTCAACCTGCAGAGGAATATTTATTTATTTGATAGGGACAGACAGAGACGTAAATATGCCCGATTATAGCAACAATTATATGATTACATCTACAGGAGTAAATTCTTTAATTAGCAGATATATTTTGTGTCATTTAATTCACAGAGAATACCTTAAATCATGTGTTTTATAGGTTTTTCCTCAACCAGTAACTCATTATCAAGTGAATTACTATTAAATTAACTATAAAAAAAGTCACGATTGAGGCTGAAGTTGCATGTTTTCTTATAAAAACTGAACTCCAATGAGAAATCCAACTCCTGGACCAATGTAGGAACACTTTTAGACTTTTATATTCAATTTTATATTCGTCTCGTAGATTATTTGTTGCCTGCATTGTGAATGAAAGGATGATTTATCTGCAAAAGGGAGTAACGTGCATGTTAAGGATTTTGCACTAGCTTTATTTAAGATATATTAAAACTGTGCTTTGTAGCTGCATTTCGGTGCATAATAGTGAGATTTTCTTAACTAGATGTCAGCAGCATGAGGCTACAGAGTTGTTATTCACTTGTCTTTCCCCTTGTTGGTAAATAGTACATAGGAATACTCACTGTCCTTCAAGGTGGCCATGTTCCTGACCTGCCCACTGTGAACAGAAACAGTGCATGTGAGCTTCAGCTGCAAGCATTAGTAATACAACATAATTACCAACTTAAATCTAACCGCTGGCTTCTTTACACTGCTTGCATAAACCAATTAAAATGTAAGCTTTACTGTGTGATGCAAACGAGCTAGCATCCTTAAGCTTACTGCACGGAAAAAGCTCTGACAGCTAGCTAACCTTAGCATTAGCTAACACTGTGACTTCGGCTGATGTATGTTGTACGATAATTTGCTCAGAATTACTGTTTGACTAACTTTAAACTCTATTTTCTGGCTTCTGGGTGCAATGTCACAGCGAGTTAGCAAGTACATGTCAGCGTTAGCATTTAGCTTCTAGCCGGCTGCCTATTCAGAACGCAGCACACCGCTGTCATTCATTAGCCGCGGCCTGCAACGTTAGCGCGTCCTTGCCTTCAATAACTGCACGTCTTACAGTCTAGAAGTCACACGCGTATTCATGTGAAGTGCATAACTTAAATACAAACATATAACACAAAGCAAAGGCTACTGTAAAAGTATTTAAATGTGTTTGACTTTACCATTGTGGGGAGAACACCAACGCGCTGGTCCTGGCGAACATGGTTACTCCTATGAAGGTCAGACACGCAGGACTGCGCAGGCGCAAGTTAAAAGCAAAATGGACGAATGCTGCCTTCACGGACTGTCAATAAATTCCGTTAAGAGGAGATTCACGCAAACAACGCTTCAAAATCGCCGATTAAGCTCATTTTTTTTTTTTTTAAATAAAAACGATATAACCCTTTTTTTAAAATTAAAAACGATTTGCAAAATATTATTTTACATTTAAAATTTTTAAAAAAAAATATTAAGGGAAATTAGTAAACTTTGGCAAAATACCTGTTGTGCTTTTTCTTTTTCTTTTTTTAAACACCTGTCTTATTTTTCTCTGGCCTGAACTTCCTAATTTAAACTCTTGCTTTTAACGGGCTTTTCCACTGAAAAACACCCTATTCACTCAGGTACACGCCTGTATTTCCCAAAAATAAAAACAAACCCAATATTAAACCCTCCTGCACCTCATTTTAATACACTTACCGGTCATTTTGAAGGTGCATCCTGAATCCTCAAAGCCCCCTCTGTCCATATGTATGAAATATTCCCGAGTAGAGGAAAAAGAAAACATTTTTAAATCGTTTACAAAGTTGAAGCCATTTGAATGACGACCACCGGAAGTGACATATTCCATCGCACTTTCTGTGATGCATTCCTGACGTTTAAATAAAAACGGAAATCCAGACCTTTTATTTTATATTTGTTTCAAAAAGCGTTTCATTACAATACATTCATGCTATTTATTTGCAAATCTGGCTTGTATTATTTTAAATAAAACTATCTGTGCCTGTAGAGTAATCTTTTAAGAGAAATTGTCAAATGTAATTAAATGAAAAAAACCCTACGCTTGCAAAATAAAGTTTTATTCCGACAATTTAGTCAAATGTTTTGCTAGTTTTAGGAGCGCTATTGACACTAACGTAAAACAGGAAAGTTCATGAACGCAGCACGCGTGATCGCGAGTTCTCAAGCGAATTTTCGAGATTATGACGCTTGAGATGCGGAAACGGTTTCCCTAGGCAGCGGATGTTCGTGTTGTGGCCGCGGATCGGGAGGAAATTCACCACTTTTTTCCTACTTTTAGCTTCGTATCGAGTTTTTTTGTGTTAAAATTAGCTGATCAGGATGGGGAAAGCAGATTTTCTTTCCCCAAAGGCGATTAGCAATCGAATAAAATCAAAAGGTTTGCAGAAATTGAGATGGTATTGTCAGATGTGTCAGAAACAATGTCGAGATGAGGTGAGGGGTCCTTTGAATCGTCTTATTTAGTGTATTTGTTGTTGTTTCTAATGATAAATATATATATTTTTTAACTCGTGTGTCTTTATGTGTTTTCAGAATGGCTTCAAGTGTCACTGCATGTCCGAGTCCCACCAGAGGCAGCTGCTGCTGGCCTCCGAGGATCCAAACAAGTTCATGGACTACTTCTCTGAGTGAGTTACAACACGGAGCCATGTGTGGCTGCTGTTTGAATAAGAATAAAACCATAATAATAATAGCAACAGGTTTAATTCTTGTTTCTTTTCCTCAGTGAGTTCAAAAGTGACTTCTTGGAGCTGCTCAGGAGAAGATTTGGTGAGAATGGACACTTTCAGATGTTACAACAACAACAACAACAACAGCTCTGAGACTCTTTTTCTCTTTTCCACAGGAACCAAGCGAGTTCACAACAACATCATCTACAACGAGTACATCAGCCACCGGGAGCACGTCCATATGAACTCCACAAAGTGGGAGACTCTCACTGACTTCACCAAGTGGCTCGGCAGGGAAGGTAAAGCCTGTAGCCTGGAAACTATTATTCGTTGAGGGAAAGTTGGTCTGGACTCTCTCCGGCAAAGATCTAAGTTAGTCACCCTGAATAAAACTGAATCTTAATGACTGTGCCTTCGTATTAAAGCGAAAATTCTAAATGCCTTATGTCACGTTTATGCAGGATGAATTTCAGACCAGACGTTTGTAACATTAAACCTCCTCCGCTAGGTTTGTGTAAGGTCGACGAGACCCCCAAAGGCTGGTACGTCCAGTACATCGACCGCGACCCGGAGACCATCCGCCGCCAAGAGGAGCAGGCGAGGAAGAAGAAGCAGGAGCTGGACGACGAGGAGAGGAGCGCCAGGTTCATCGAGGAGCAGGTCCGACGAGGCCGCGACGGCAAGGAGCCCGAGGTGAGTCTCTTACTGTGATGCTTGGAGCAGCTGAACAGACATGAATATGCTTTAATTTCTAGTACTAATATGTTTTTTTTTCTCCATGCATTTTATTTTGAAGGAAACTCCAGTTTACACAGAGCTCAAACGGGAGAGTGAGGAAGAAAAAGGTCAGTGTTTGTTTCTTATCAGATCTGTGAATTAGCGAGCGTTTTCTTTCCACTCACCTCTACGTGTCTTTGTCTTGCAGTTGCCTTCAACCTGGGCGCCTCGTCCTCTGTAGCCGGTCCCTCCAAATCAAGGTACAGAGGCCTCTACATCAGTAACATCATTATATAAGTCAAACTTTCCGTCTTCATACAGGTCTTTGTGTTTTGTTTTAGCTCTGCCCTGGGCGCTAGCGCTCTGAAAGCAGCAGCAGCAGCGTCTTCCTCGGTCAAAAGGAAAGAACCGTCCTCCAGCTCGGACTCCAGAGGGGAGAAGAAGAAGAAATCTGCTCTGGAGGAGATCATAGAGGTTTGTGACTCTGAATGTTTAAGATCTCTGCTGAGTGTTCTGATCAGATGTGTGATTCCCCCTTTTTCTTTTGGTTCAGATGGAGGAGAAGAAGAAGAAGAAGCAGCAGTCGGTCCGGACAGATTACTGGCTGCAGCCCAACATTGTAGTGAAAGTTGTCACCAAGAGGCTGGGAGAGAAGTACCATAAAAAGAAAGCTGTCATCACGGTAACGACTCTTTGTGTTAGTTTTAGGGGGGATGTAAAAGAAAGATGCGGAGTTGCTGATAGTTTTTTTTATACTTGTCTGTTGCAGGAGGTTCGGGATCAATACACAGCGATGGTGAAAATGATCGACTCCGGAGACAAACTGAAGCTGGATCAGAATCACTTGGAGACGGTGATACCGGCACCAGGTAAGCACCCTGCAAACCTTCACAACGCCTCCCGCGCATGATTTAAATAAGCCGCTAACACGCTCCGTCTGTCGTCACCCCCGCTGCAGGTAAACGGGTTTTGATCCTGAACGGCCCGTACAGAGACACCGAGGCTGTGCTGGAGGGGATCGACGAGAAAAACTTCAGCGCGTCGCTCACGCTCGACTCTGTAAGCTCCTCTACAGCAGACTGCATCACAAGACATCAGCGTTTACCAGAGCCTCAGAGGGTTAGGCTGATTGGTTGGCAAAACAAAGCAGAAAATCTACATTATATGTATGAAAAATAACTCAAAAAGTAGGAGTAGGAATAAAAAGAATATTATGTTTTGTTTTTATTAAAAAATCATTTTCTGTCAATAATGAAAAAGCTTAATCAGGACAAAAAATACTAAAAAGACGAAGATATTTTCTTCCAATTTGTTAGAAGTTTTTTTTCTTTAAGTTAGAGTTATATGAAGTACTTAATCATCCATAGTCACCTAAAACACATAAAAGATTAATTTTAGAATATTATCACCACTTTACAGCCCCTTCTGTAAAGGAATTAAAGCCTTAATAGTGCTTTCTTCAAAGCCACCAGACTCCATTGACAAAAATGGTAATTTTACCCTGCCAAAACACAAAGGCTGCTACGTCTGACTCGATTTTCTTTAGTTTGTCTGTGTTATTTTGGGACTTTGGTGTGTTAACATGTTAGTTCAGATTCTAATTAGCATGTTAAAACACAAAAGCGTTACAGAAGTAGACTGGCGACTGCTGTGATTTGCGCGGTAAAATTTGCGTTTTTGTCTATGGAGTCTGGTGGTTTTAAGGAGGACACTATAGTGGCTTCAGTTCCCGGTTATAAAGGCCTCCTGGCAAATAAATAAAGCAGTGCTAGTGTTCTAAATATGGCATACACTTAAAATTATATCGATTGGTATGTAATGGAGTCTAAAAAATAAATTTTTACTTATTATGGAGTTTGAACCGATGCTGGAATAATCTACATGTCTTTCTTGTGTCTATTCTGTGCAGCGACCATCTTTTCAAAGTTTCATTTCTTCCTCATCCTCAGGGTCCACAGAAGGGGAAGAGAGTGGACATCCCCTACGAGGATTTCTCCAAGCTGGCCTGAACAAACCAGACAAAGCTACGAAAACGTCCTGTTCAACTCAGGGACTCTACTGTGTCAGAGTTAATTCCCCCCAAAATGCACCTGTGTATATATGCATCCCACAATGCACCTGCTCAACGAATTGGAGAAACTTTTTTCCTTTTATTTTGTATTCATCTTAACATTGCAGATGTACATTTTGTCCAAATAAAACTCTTAAAAACAAAAAAAACAGTTGCATGTCCCTCTTTTTTAAAATGGTTGTAGTTTCCTCTCTAACATTACTGACCCGGGTGAATTTATTTATTTATTGCTATTTATTTTTTAATAGCAGCATACGGTAGCTGAATGTGAGTCCGGCTGCTCAAGGCGTGCGCAGGAAGCTGTTCAGATCGGGGACGATGTAGTTGTGGTAGTGGCCATCGATGAAGCCCTTCCCGCTGTTGTGAACGAACCAGCAGTAGACGTTGGAGCCGCGTTTCTTATCGCGCCGGTAGTCCTTCTGCCAGCCCCTGACGCACACAAACAACAGTTTAAATCAAAGTTTATTCGTTTACTAATCATTTTTATTATTTCTTTTTATGAGTTTAGACCGTAGACTGTATGAAAAGCAGACACCATGACAGCTCATCAAAAGTGAAGCCAATGCAAGTAGAGCTCCCCCTGGTGGCTGGCTGCTGTATAGGTCATAAGCTCCACCTCTATGCTAGTGGGTGGGACTTGTGCCAAACTAAAACACTAAAATACACGTCAAATATTTTTTTCCAAGGATGGTTTCTGCCATTTTAGGTAGTTAACATGGTGTTGATTTATGTTAAAGTGTTAATTTTTTGGATAAGTCTTGTTTTAATTAGTTATATGACGCTATGGAAACAGGATGTGACATAATGGCGACCACGAATTGCCATGACACGCTCGAGTTGTAAAACAGACTCTGGCTCCAAAGTCGTAAGATGGCGCCGCCCATATCCCCGGGAAAATAGCATCAGTTCGGCCAATGCAAGGAAGTGGCGACACGTTAAGACATACCTGGTGACAAGCAGCTTGTTGCCCTTCACCTCCATGGTGGCCTCCTTCTTCAGGGGGTCGGCTCCTTCATGGATGTTGTACACGCTCACGTCCGGCTCTCTAGAAAACTGCCCTGTGAGATCACATTTAGAGCTTCAAATCTACCACTTAAAGAAGATGAATCCTCCTGGAGCATCTATGACCTCTACAAGAATGAAATATTATTAGAACACAGCGGTTAAAAGACCTTTCTTACAGCTGTATTTATTATTGGATTGTGTAAAAACTGTGAACTGCACAGAGTTTGTGTCCACGTATGCAGAGTGAAGGATTATGGGATTTCAACCAACGTTGAGGCTACAAAAACACGTTATTAGTGTGCAAGCCAACAGCATGTTTGAAGCTAGGCGTGGCGTCTCTGGCTGTCGCCATCTTGGAAGTGCTCCTCCTAACGACCAGCTAATTAAGAAATGGTGTGAAGCAGGGACGTGAAGGCGTCCACATGTCTCTCAAACAGGCTACATAATTATGCGCAACTTTAAGACTTTAAGATATAATTAAATTGGTGATAGACTCATCTTTGGGTTAAGTTGTTGTGAATGGAAAAAATAGCTATTAGCATGTTTGTTTCTGCTGTAAAGCTGGACTTGTTAATCTATGGGGATTGACTGGCTTTTTGAGCCGACCTCTTGTGGACATTAGGAGAACTGCAGTTTTTGGCACCTGGCTTAATTTTTCAGCTTGCAATACCAACAATGGTCACTAGATGCTAGAATAAAATGCTCAGTACCTAACTGAACATAATGTATGATCTCGTTGCATTTTGATTATCCATGATTGTTTATCATATAATAAGGCGTGAAGAGATGTGGATGTGACGGATAAGTGACCTACCTATGAGTCCATGGACCAGTGGTGAGTACTGGTTCTCGTTGGGAATGTAAATGCCAAGGAAGTCCACGCTGACAGGATTCTTCTTCCACACGCGGTGAAGCAACACCATCACCTGAATGTTATTGTTTATTGTGATGGTGACATGAGAGTCCTTGACGATGGAAATCCTCACCCTGAAACAGATCATCACCATTAAAACCTTTAAAAAATAAAAAGAGAGAGACTGACCCTGACATCCAGGCTGTGGTTAAAGGCACATAGATTACCCATCCTGTGAGATATTGGCAGTGGCTGTCCAGGTGAAGGAGTGGTTGTTCCTGCCGTCGGTCATGCTGATGCTGTCGTTGCTGATCGTCACGCTGACTCCTTCCGGCTGGTAGTAGACGGAGATGATGCCGAAGTAGGTGTTGAGTTTGTTTTTGAGCACTCGTTTGGAGCCGATCAGCTGGCCGTTCACCACCACGCCTTCAGGCCAGGACAGAAACAGAATGTCACAATGTATTCTCTATGGTTCACTATAAGGCGACAACCAATGGGAGCAGTTGATTGACAAGCAATCTACTGAAGCAAACACAACTTTACCCAAACTGTAACTGCAAGGAAACGGTATCTATGGCTTGGGTTCTTTCGACCAAGTTCACTGTGACTGGGAGAACTCTGTCCACAGTTTAACGTTCTTGTTTCACTCAGAAATATTTGCGTTGGGAAATTTACAAGACAGTTACCTCAACAACCACATTCTGTTAATGTCCACAAGAGACCAACTCTCGCTGGTGGACATTTCAATGGACTACAGTGATGCATACCTTAAATTGACATTATTAATGTAGCTTAGCTTAGCCTAGTTTATCACAACTTATCTTAAAGTAACGTTTATTAATTTAGCTAGCTTAGCTTAGCTTAGTTTAAAAACACAAAAAAACAGAAGAAAGAAATAGAGACCAACTGTTGCTGGTGGACATTTCAATTGACTACGATAATGATGATGATGATGATGATGATGCACGATGAGCATGATGAGTCGGGAGACGATTAGCTTAGCTTAGCTTGGCTTATCTTATCTTAACCTAGCTTAATTCAATTCATCTTAAATTAGATTAACTTAGTTTAACTTAACTTAGCCTACCTAAAATTAATATTTATTCATGTAGCTTAGCCTAGCTTAACCTATCTTAGCTGAATTAATCTTAAATTAACATGAGCTTATTTTAGTTTATCTTAACCAGTCTTAAATTAGCATATATTAATGTAGCTTATCTTAACCTAGTTTATCTTAATTTTATCTTAAATTAACATCAGTTGAGCTTAGCCTAGTTTATCTCAACTCTTTCTTAAATTAAATTAACATTTATTAATGTTGCTTATCTTATCTTATCTTATCTTATCTTATCTATCTAATTCAATTCAATATTATTTGAATTGAATTAATTCAAAGCCTAGCTTAATTTAATTCATCTTAAATTAGATTAGATTGTTATCTTATCTTAGCTTAGCTTAGCTTATCTTAACACATTGAAACCAGAAGAAATAAATATATTTTCCAGCTGCTTTAAATCATTCATTATTTCTTTACACCTTTAAAAATTTTGAGTGAGAAAAGTGAGAGTGTGGGGAGTTTTTCTTTTTAAGTTAAAGTGATTTGTTGTATATGTTAGGCTTCACAACGAACACTCCTAAGATGTGCAATAGTATTACACCCAAAGTATAAAAACATTTTTACAACTCTGCCTGTGCAATACAACTCAATCTGTG
>JASGAT010381553.1:0-14382 GCA_030220025.1 Chelon auratus
AAAAACTTGTTGTTTTATGTCCTCCTTAACACCAGATACAAAACAGTATCTGGTGTTAAGGAGCAATGATCGCTCTGGTTCTTAAAACAAATAATCAATGGCCCGTTTGCTCGAGGTCCATCAGAGAGGCAGCACCAGAGATTTCACGTTTGACTGGTGGTTTGACGAGGTCCCCACTGATGGTAATTGTGGGTGATGATCAAATCTTCCTGGCGCTGCGGCCTCTCCCTTCTTCACGCAGGCTCCTTGGCAGTCTCTTCTGTTTACTCATGGAGAGAAACCAAACACCACTTTCTCAAATTAGGCAGCAGGCCACCCAGTCTGGACCTCACAGAGACGCTTTCTGTAAAGCTGCAGGATAATCTGCCGTCTTCAAAGTACTCTCACTCCTCACGTTCACTTGGGATTTCTGTGGTTTGTGCTGCCACCTGCTGTGTCATTAAGGAAAAACTGGCAGTGGACTCAGACACTGACAGGAACAAATTATGTTAGCTTTGGATTAAAAAAAAAACAACACAAAAAAAAAATGCCTGTTTTGATTTCCAGATGTTCGTTGTCAACAAAGCCGACGGTGACAGCTGCTCTCTGTCAGAGTTCACCATCACAGGTTCTACGTACGCGCCGGAAGGAGAAGTGTGAGTACATGCACGGTTTGAGCTCCTGTCGTCACATTAAGTGTCCTCAGTCATAGCAGGCTGACATTTATGTACTTGTCCTCAGGTACCAGGATGGTAAACCAATCAAGAGCTCCCAGTACGACGCCTTAGTGGAGCTGGCCACCATCTGTGCCCTGTGCAACGACTCCTCCCTGGACTTCAACGAGGTCTGCACCCAGCCTGCTCCTTACTATGTTTAATCACCTAGTGTAAATTAAGATCAGCCATAATATTATGACCCCTGAAAGGTGAAGTGAATGACTCGGGTTATCTTGTTATGATGGCACCTGTCAGTGGGTGGGATATATTAGGCAGCAAGTGAACATTTTGTCCTCAGAGTTGATGTTTGAGACATAAAAAATTTACAAGTAGAATTATTTGAGCCACTTTGACGAGGGCTAAATTGTGATGGCTAGACGACTGGGTCTGAGCATCTCCATCTCCCTGACGACCAGTGCTGAAAGCTCCTACAACGGACATGTGAGCTTCAGAACTGAACCATGGAGCAGTGGAAGAAGATGGTCTGGTCTGATTGTTGTTTTCAAATCACATGGATGGCTGTGTGCATCTGTTTCACTAATTGAGGAACACACGGTGCCAGGATGCAAGGAACGCTCCCTTGCCGTTGCCATGGGGGTGTGTTGGGCTGCAGCGGTGTTCAGGGAGCGGTACAGACGTGTCAAAGTAACATCCACATAAATGCCAGGACCCAGGTTTCACAGAAGGACATTAAATCTAAAGATCAATGTTACTCACTTCACTGGTTGGTAGTTTTAATATCATGGCCGATGATGTACACTTATCTGCATACACACAAATACCCACATGAACATCGATGCAGCCAACTATGTGCAATCAAATATGCATAAAGTATATTACTCCAGCTCAGTGGTCAACACTTAAATATCTATCATTCATCTGACAATCTGTACTGGCACTGGTGTTTTTAATTCTGGGGTGTATATTGTGACCCTATATTCCACAGTTAACTGCTATATAGTCTGGCAAATACTCTAGTATTGAAACAAAATGAAAGAAAATACAAGAAATTCTGGAGAGATGTGTGTAATGTCACAGAATGAGTCCAATTTTCAGCTGTCACTTTGTCCCACCGCATGCTGTTGCTGCCTAAACAACAAAATCAAATGACCTTTGTTTGTCTTGAACACGCAGGATTACGACATTATGGATTAGAGTGAAATAATCTCTAGTGGCAAACTTTTTAAAGATTTTATTGATCGTGGATGTTTTTTTTTTTTGATGTCTCAGGTGAAGGGCGTGTACGAGAAGGTCGGCGAGGCCACGGAGACGGCGCTGACCTGTCTGGTGGAGAAAATGAACGTGTTCGACACCGAAGTCCACAGCCTGTCCAAGATTGACAGAGCCAACGCCTGCAACTCGGTGAGTGACACCAGCTCCCTCACTTGCACTCGCTGCACATTCCCCACTGTTCCCTCTCAGCAGGTTTTCTCACTGCCTGTCTTTTTATTTCCAGGTGATCAAACAGCTGATGAAGAAGGAGTTCACCCTGGAGTTCTCCAGAGACAGGAAGTCCATGTCTGTGTACTGCACCCCAAACAAGTCCCGTTCTTCCATGGGCAAGATGTTTGTTAAGGTAAAAGAAAGAGAATCTGTAGCTTTACATTTTGGTGTGTGTCTTCTGTCATGCTGTGAATATTTATTACCTCTGTTCGACCTCACAGGGGGCTCCAGAGGGAGTCATTGAGAGGTGCACTCACATCAGAGTGGGCAACACCAAAGTTCCCCTCAGCCAAGGCATTAAAGAGAAGATCATGTCTGTTATCCGTGAGTACGGGACAGGCCGTGACACCCTAAGGTGCTTGGCTCTGGCCACGAGAGACAGCCCACCCAAAATGGAAGACATGATCCTGTCTGACACTGCCAAATTCTCGGAGTACGAGGTGAATTTTCATGATTGTTCTCAACGGTTTGGATGCTTGGTTGTTACTTTTGGCATCTATTGGAGCGTGTTCTTTCTAGTACCAGGCACAAATCTTTTTTTCTCTCTGCATCCAGTCTGACCTGACCTTCGTCGGCTGTGTGGGCATGCTGGACCCCCCCAGGCAGGAGGTGGCGGCCTCCATCTCGCTGTGCCGTCAGGCCGGCATCCGTGTCATCATGATCACCGGGGACAACAAGGGCACAGCCGTGGCTATCTGCCGCCGCATCGGCATCCTGAGCGAGGAGGACGACGTCGAGCACATGGCCTTCACCGGACGCGAGTTTGATGAACTCTCACCCTACGCCCAGCGGGAGGCCGTGACTCACGCGCGCTGTTTCGCCCGCGTCGAGCCTTCGCACAAGTCCAAGATCGTCGAGTTCCTGCAAGGATTTGACGAGATCACTGCTATGGTATGAAGTCGTGCATTTAGTGTTAACTGTGTATTCTGAAACGTGTCTGGATCCTGTAATCGCCACTTTGTTGGTTTGTGTTTGTCCACAGACAGGTGATGGAGTGAACGATGCCCCGGCCTTGAAGAAGGCGGAGATCGGCATCGCTATGGGCTCTGGCACCGCCGTGGCCAAGTCAGCCTCAGAGATGGTCCTCGCTGATGACAACTTCTCTTCCATAGTGGCTGCTGTTGAAGAGGGCAGAGCTATTTACAATAACATGAAGCAGTTCATCCGATACCTTATCTCCTCCAACGTGGGTGAGGTCGTCTGGTGAGTCTTGTCTTTATTGCTTAGAGAAAAAAATGTGCTTCTTGTTGTAATTAAAAGAACTGAAGTCACGGTATTCAAACCAGCTTCCTTCAGTTTATTGTCTAGTGTTTTAACATGTATTATTTCTCCTGATAGCATCTTCCTTACTGCTGCTCTGGGCTTCCCTGAGGCACTGATCCCCGTTCAGCTGCTCTGGGTCAACCTGGTGACCGACGGCCTCCCTGCCACCGCCCTGGGCTTCAACCCCCCAGATCTGGATATCATGGAGAAGCCTCCTCGCAACGCTAAGGAGCCCCTGATCTCTGGCTGGCTCTTCTTCAGATACTTGGCCATTGGATGTTAGCTGATTTACTGGAGAGAATTAAATTGTCTCTTGAGCTGTTTCATAAATAGGTATAAGTGTGATGTTTCGGTGTGTTTGCTTCCAGGCTACGTGGGTGCTGCCACTGTGGGAGCCGCTGCCTGGTGGTTTACCATCTCTGAAGACGGACCACAGGTCACTCTGTACCAGCTGGTGAGTATTCTCGCCCCGAAAGAACATCCTCCATCTGCTCTCGACTCTCTCCCTCCCTTCTCACCTCTCTCCCTTCATCTCCTCAGAGCCACTTCCTCCAGTGCAGCCCAGACAACCCCGAATTCGATGGCTTGGACTGCCACGTGTTTGAGTCGCCCTATCCGATGACCATGGCCCTGTCTGTGCTTGTCACCATCGAGATGTGCAACGCTCTGAACAGGTGAATAAATAAGCATCTCAAGTGGAGACGCTGTCACGAAAGGACCATTTGGAGGGAAGAACCGTGTGACTGAATCATCATCTGTGTTCTCTCTTCTGTCCAGCCTGTCAGAGAACCAGTCCCTGCTGCGGATGCCTCCCTGGGAGAACATTTGGCTTCTGGGGGCCATCTGCCTCTCCATGTCTCTCCACTTCCTCATCCTCTATGTGGAACCGCTGCCTGTGAGTTTTAGAAAACCTGCACATTTAATCAAAATGAGGCACTGCTGGAGTTTTAGCCGTATGTCTTCTGCCATCTAGTAGCCAAGTGTCCTTATTGCACATCGGCACACGTTAAAATAAATAAAAACAACTTTATTCATATATATTACTTATTGATTGTCCCCAGCCAGATCCTGAGACATTGGGACAACGTTGCAAATTCCCTCACTGTGGGATAAATAAAGGATTATCTGAACTGACCTTAAATGACAGTTCTTGCCCTGCTCTCTCCCAGGTCATCTTCCAGATCACCCCTCTGGATACGACCCAGTGGATGATGGTGCTGAAGATCTCCCTGCCCGTCATCCTGCTGGACGAGCTGCTAAAGTTTCTGGCCAGGAACCACGGAGAATTTGGTAAACGGCTGGAGAAGCCCACCAGAAAAGGCTGCGCTCTGTCTGCATGCGCCGAGGGCATCTCCTGGCCCTTCGTGGCCATCTCCCTGCCCCTGGTGCTGTGGATCTACAGCACCGACACTAACGTGTCCGCCATATTGTGGCCCTGACTGACTCCAGCACACTACCCTCCCTGTGACAAGTGTGAAGTGGACATTAACACACACATCTAACACAGTTACATTAACTCGGAACAACTTAGAGTCGACACTTGCACCTGCTCTTTTGTATTTAGTACATTTTCACTGATCCATGTTTTTTTTCCGAGGGGGGGAGGGGAGGGAGGGTTTAGTCATATTTTAATGACTTTAACTGACATTACGTCCGTTTTATTTTATCATCACGCTTTCCTCTCTTTTGACCCTCGTTGTGAACAGTTAGAGAAGCGCCTTGTGTTGGAGCTGTGTGTTGAGCTGTACAGAGAATATACACTATTTTATAATGATTACTATTTTGTAATTTTTGGGGAGGGGTGCAGGGGATGAGAACGTTGGGGGTGAAGAGGATAGAAGTCTGAGGAACATAATACTAATAAGAGGGCAAAGACTTGAACATATTTGCCCTGCCATGAATCTTTAGTCTGTTTATTTTTTTTTTTTGTTTTTTGTTTTTTCAAGCATATTGTTCATTAATTTTTTTCTGCATTAGGCAGAGCACAGCTACCTCAATGCTGTTAATATGACCATAACTACCCATTTGTCTTAACAACCATTTCATAGATTACCATAGTTGAGGTAAGCACCGATTTGTTTTTGCAGTAGAAGCCCTACACTCGTTGTTGTTTGTTTTTAAATATATATATTTTCTTTTCCTCTGTTATTTGAGGGAAAAGAGGACGTGTTACCAGTGTGATACAACCTGTTGTTAAATTTATTTACTTGAAGAAAACACATTTGTCTTGATAGAGATTTTTTTTTTCTTTTTTAGTTTGAGATTCAGTCTTAATTTTACATCTTAATTACAGTAATCTTTATTAAAATGTGCACATACTGTACTTGAAAATGTAAAAAGGCACCAAGAAGCTGTTTAGTCTTATCAAGTGAGCACAAAATGGACGAGTCTGTATATCTGTACATAGCACACAGAGTCTCTGTAAACATTGTTGTTGTTCAAATGCTCCATACATCTACACCAGTTTACTTAAGTGTGCTCTTAGCCTTTTGTGCATGCCTGCTCCGATATTACCAGGCCAGTGTGTGTGGGTGTGTGTGTGCTTTGAGTTTTTTCAATTTAAAAGCTAACTGTTGTCTCTTCTAATGCCTTCCACCTGTTTAGCTGCAGAGTGAGTACCCTTTGACCTGCATGCTGACTAATAGTCGTCTTTACGTGGTTGCACAGGCAGCAATAATAAGGTTTTCAAGAAACACTTTAATGGTACAAAGGAGGAGCTTATTTAAAGGTACACAGCAAGCAGAAAGATTTCAGGCTCACTGACACCATGTTTTCGCAATAGTGACATTTAAGTGCCCCCACACTGTGTACAGCCATCAACCATAACATTATGACTACTGACAGGTAAAGTGAATAACTGATCTATCTCGTTATCTCGGCTCCGGTCAGTGTGTGGGGTGTATTGGGCAGCAAGTGAACATTTTGTCCTCAAAGTTCATGTAAGAAGCAGGACAATTTAACAAGTAGAAGGATTTAAGTGACTCCGACAAGGGACAAATTATGGTGGCTAGACGACTGGGTCAGAGCATCTCCGGGAATTGCAGCTCTTGTGTGGTGTTCCCAGGCAAAAGTGGTCCAAGGAAGGAAATGCAGTCTCACAAATTGAATGAAAAGGCTTTGTCACTGTATACAGGATAAAATTAAAAATGAACAAATATATTTCACAGCATTGTAAATTTTAAGGTGGGTTTTATGGTCACTGAGTGTTTTTATTAAGATAATAAGGTTTATTAAGCTTTGGGACAGAAACTGTTCAATAGTCTGGACCCAGAGGGCAGGAGGTCAAACATGTGGTGGCTGTGAAGAGTCCTTGCTGAGGACCAGATAGAGAGGTGTGAGAAGACACTGTGGTTCACAGTGTGTTTTGGATGCTGCTGTGTACCTGCGTTACAGCCATGTTGTCCATGCTGACCTCTGTCCACTGGTGAAAGTGACTCCAGTGGACATGTGAGCATCAGAACTGGACCATGGAGGAATGGATAAATCCTGCTGTACATATCAAGTCTCCCAGGGGAACATTACATCAATGTTATTCACTTTACTGGTTGGTGGTTTTAATGCGGTGGCTGATCTGCGTATATATTCATCTTCTGCCCTAATCTGCTTGCACATAGCATGGCCTCTATTGCACCGTTTTACTGAATTTAAATTATTTGCTGCTCAGATCCTTCTGCTCTGGCGTGACGTCTTGTGTCCATCGATTCTGATTTTTCCTCTCCTTCTCCTTCTTCTTTGCAGTGAAGGCCAAGTAAGCCCGCCTCTACTCTAAATCCCCTTTGCAGGAACTTTGGTTTTGTTGTGTGTGTGGTGCATGTGTGTTTTGGGCAGAGCATCTTACAGGAGCTGCATGTCAGTCAAGTGTTTCAGTGAGAGGGGCTCATAAAGTTTTTTTTTTATATAGAAAAGTCGTGAACGAATGTGTGGTGGAAACTAGCCGGTCCCACCTCGTCAGTCCTCCCATCCTTCTGCATGAAGAGCCTTAGATTATGATACTATGATGCCATCTTTCTAGACTAAGATCTAAGTACCAGTCAGTTGTACATTACTCCATGGTGCATGCCCGTTCAGTCAGCCATCTGTTTCAGCAGACTTATAATAGACAATGTATAGTATTGGTAAATAGATTAGTTATTGTCAGATACAAATGTTAAATAAGCTCAAAAACACGGTTCATCTTTCCTAAGGAAATACTTTTATGCGATATTTAAAAACCAGACTTCTTTTTGCTTTGCACTGAGACGTGCAACATGTTTGGAGCAGATATTTTTGCCATATCGGGAAGGCGGACGTGCAGCGACGCATATGTTTTACCATGAGAACGGCAGGCAGTCCCTCCACTGGCATTTTTTTGCCAAACTGCTGTACTGTATTTTCAGAGATGATGATTGTACGATGTATCACATAAACCTTTGGTTTCAGGTAAATAAAACTGTCATACATGAAGAGTTTATTCCTGGTGTCATTCACTTCATTCATTCATTTCAACGGTTTCACATCTACCACTGGAAAAATAAATGTCAGGTGAGAGTGTTAATATTTTTTATTTACATTTGAAAAATATGTACAAAATACTATAAACATTTGTCTTGAAATGGTAACACATTTGTTTTTATACACAGAAAGGCAGATGCAACAAACACAAAATAAAGACACAAATTAAGAGGATACATTTTAAGAAGCTGCAGAAATGTGGAGCATTTGTACTGATCTTTACTGTAACACTCTGAGGACACCGAGGCCGACCTGTGAGGCAGGCAGGCCCAAACAGAACATAGCATGTATAATGTCACATATGATGATGTTCATCTGCTTCAGTGCTTATTTATTTGCATCCACCTCAGTAAAGAGCCCAAAGCTCACTTTAAATGCTCACTGTAAATACTCAGTTTAATGTTAAGTTGTGTTTTTCACTGCCTGGAAGCAGACAAGTGTAGCACACTTTTATTTTTCCTGAAATCTCCCACTACAGAATGAGCTTTTGGTGGTTTATGAGAGCCGCCGTATATACAAGTAAATAAACCTGAAGTCAAAATGAACAGGCATCAGGTCAAAAATGGCAGCATTTTAATAAAACAGCTTCCTTCTTCCCAGGTGCAGCCATTAATGTTTGAGTGGCACCTCAAAGCTGCGACATCTTTTAGTCACTTGGTGTGAACCTCACGTATGGAGCAGCACGACCTTCAGAAGCCGTCTTGTCCCGTTTGACGACCCTCGCAACTGAAGGCTTCCCACATGCTGTGTGTTAGAAGGTGTCACAGACCGAGCACCCTCTAAGTGACTCGGGGTCACTGCATACCAAACCACTGTTCCTGATCAGCCCACTGGGCTGCTTCACTGTCACTGCCTTCAAGATCTCCATCCTCCCCGCTGCCTTCCATGTCGTCTCCATCCAGCTCGACTGTGGCGTCTGTCGGACTCTCCTCCTTTTCCATCTTCTGCATTCCTTCTAAAGACTTCTGGTCGTTGGGGTCCAGGCTTAGAAAAGAAAAACACAATCTTGTACTTTAGTATTTACTTTAGACCTGGTTGGCTTACTGATTAGTCTGACCGGTCTACTGAACACCAATCAGAGGGCTCCTACTGTTTGTCGAGTCAAGAGGTAACAAGACAGCCAATTTTGGCCAACATTAACCTCTCAGCTCTGTTATTATCTTAACGTCGGTTAACATTGGCTTTACTATTTTTATTTTCCAAACCAGTTTTACATTTTTATATATGATTATTTCCTGAGGAGTATTCACTGTTGTTGACTGTATATTTTCACATTGTTCGAGAATCACAATTACTTAATGACGCCTTGAATGCTATCGGGCCGATCCAGGCATTTTTAAAATGATTGAATCAGGCTTTAGTCGAGCCTGATGTTTTGTAGTTATTCGTTTCTGGTCTGCCATAAACCAAAACCACTTTCCTTTAGCATCAAAACAACTTCTGTTGTCCCAAAAGAAGAACCAAATTCATGTGACTAAACATGTCTGATGTGTGGAAGAACTTTACTCTGGTAAATGAAGTTAGTCAGACAGAAATTGTAGATATTTGGTGAGGCGTTAGTATGTGATGATCATTCAATTCTACCAACTTTATTACGAAACAGAATACGTTGAGTCCACCTAGGCAAAGGCTGCACTGAAAGTACAAAAATATTCCAGAGAGGAATACAGAGTTCATGGTGAACACAGGCTTTCACCGACTGTTGGAGCGTCTGGAGCCAAAGCACAAGCTACCGTCTCGACAGTCCATCAGCTCTGACAGTCCTGTTTATTGGACTCAATACAGTCACACAGTGCACACGTGATCAAGAAAAGTCTTTATAAATCTCCAGAGGAGGAAACTTTGTTTATTTAAAATCGAGCAAGGGCCTGGTTGTTTAGGTAAGGAGCACATGTCTAAGTAACATCCACATGAATGCCAGGACCAAAGGTTTCCCAGCAGAACACTGCATTGTAACGAGATTATCAAAGTTATTCACTTCACCTGTCAGTGGTTTTAATGTTGTGGCTGATCGCTGTAAGAATTAATGCCCACACCAGTGTAGACCACTTGTATATAAATTAGTGGGGGGATATTCTGTTTTATGGCATTGTCCAAGATGGAGCTGTATTTACCTTAACGCTATGCTGTACTGGTCCATGGCTTCCTGGTAATCGTTGACAGCCACCAGGAAGTCTCCCAGCATTCTGTGCAGCACACAATCACTTTGATTGGCCAAGGCGTTGCGCAGCAGAGCAATCCCCTCTTCATATTTCTGTTCCCGGCCTTCAAAATAGAAAGATCATTTGTTGATTTGTTTCAGCATGTAATTAAAGTATACATATCTCTTAATGCCTTAGTAATTTAGTTGTACACACTGAGCAGTTCAGCCTTTTTGACCACAGCCTTGGTGTAGTCAGGTCTCTGGGCCAGAGCTTTGTCCAGCAGCGTTTTGGCTTTCTCTTGAGTAACGGGATCCTCCAGACACACTGTAGCAAGTATAGTCAGAGTCTGTGCATTGGCCCCCAGGGTCTTATAGATGTTATTTGCCATCCCCATCGCCTCTCGAATCCCATTGGATGCCAGGTAACAGTCGATCAGACCTGGAATGATGGGTAAAATTGAGGTAAGCAGAGCAGAAAATAACTACGGAAACATGGAGACAAAGAGAAATATTCTTATTAAACAAACGCACCTTCATAGCAGTCGAGACGGCAGGGTGCCAAACGCATGGCCTCTCTGAAATGGATGATGGCTTCCTGGACTCTACCCATGTTTCTCAGTGCTGCACCCTTCAAGAGGAGAGCCTGCACACTGTTGCTATTCAGCTGGATGGCCTTGGCCCCAAGGTATAGGGCCCTGGAGTAACGCTTGCTATAAAAGCTGTGACAACTGAACAAAACACAAAAATTCAAAGGATTATCAAACCTGAAGACAATCCTGTTTCATGTCTCACTGTCTATAAGAAAGGACATCTGTCCCGAGACTCACCCAGAGATCACCCAGGGTTCAGCATGCTGGTCCGATATATTAAATAGCCGTCCTCCCAGGACTTCTACATCCTCCAGGTGCCCCTCACGAGCCATCAGGTAGCCATACACATCCATTCCTGCAAGTGCACACAACAATTATATTACCTACACAACAAAAAGTCCTTAACTCTTACAGGGCTGCTTTTACTGGTGAGAAAAACTGAATATGGTTGTCAAATAAGTCAGGAATATAAATCTGCCAACAACTACAAAATACATCCGTTTGTGGCAGATGCCACGTTAATTTCCTTCTCTGGTCCTGGGACTCACCTTTGATGAGGTATGGGTCCAACATCTGGGCTTGCTCAAATTTGAGAATGGCATTTTTGGTGTCACCTGCCCTGAAATAGACATCTGCCAGGCTCACCAGAAGGTCCACATTGTCCCGCAAGAGAGATTTCTTCTCCAGAGAGCTGAAAGCATGATGTTAACACACGGTCACAATAACAAAAACAGCAACATTCAAGGACTCTGTGCAAAGCTTTAGTACTCTGCTCACCAAATGGTGTTAATAGCTCTCTGGTTGTCCCCTGCATGTATGAAGGCGTACGCTTTGATCCACACAGAGAGCCAGTCGAGGTTGGGGATGCTCTGGATCACATCCATAGTCATTGATGCCACTTCAGCTCCTTTAACTGACAGAGAGAGAAGGCCTGGGGGAACAGATGTATCAGCTCAAGGTTATTGGACGACATGAACCTCTGAATCAAAGCAGAACTTTAGTAAGCATGTTTGTGTGAAAATATAATAGGCAACATAAATGTTGGGATTACGATCTTCACCATGCTTACCAATTATTGCATCCAAGGCGAGGGGACACTGTCTGAGCACCTCTTTGTAGCTCGTCACAGCAGAACGTTCCTGACCAGCTTTCCTGTACAGGTTAGCTAGCATCATGTTGATCTGAGGCAACAAAGTATAACAGCAAACATTTAATCATTATAATGTAGGACGCCAATGCTGTAAAAACTGATTGAGTTAAAGTTAACATTTTGCTTCATATCACACTCCATTTCTAGTCATTTGTCTATAAATAAAACCCAGTCTAAAAGCAGTATCTATCAAAGTACAACCACCTACTTCATCTTTATTTTTAGAAATAATTACTACTCTATCACTATGACCCCCAACTTAATGTGGGGGTCAACATAACACTGATTGGTCTGTAGTTAATAAAGCACAAGAAACATGAAGAAGACTTAATGATGATCAATGAGAGTAGCAGTCTACCTTTGGAGTCCTTTGTCTGGATGGAATCCCATCAAGGACCGCAATGGCATCTTTATCCAACTTCAAAATGGTGTAGCATTCAGCTATCTTGTACTTTACCTCAATTTCTGATGGCAAACTCTGAAAAACAATATTTCGTGTAAATGCACATCTTCCTTTTACTATTCATGGCAACAAACCAAGTCCATCCTGCAGCCTTTTATCAAGAACGGATGATGGATGACATTTAACCATGTTTCAAGTTCAAAATGATGGACAAAAGCACTGTTTCACAAGTTGACATAAACCTTAGCCAAATATGTTAAAACTTCATTTTCCTTAATTCCTGACATTTAATCCAAGAAATCATTCACCGTCTTTAGTCACCCCAAACTGGGTTCATGATTTTGTTTTAAGAGTGTGAAATGTCAGAATAACAGTCCAGTGGGTCAGAGGTCAGTATTTGGTAGTGTTTATATGTTTGAAGTAGCTTTCAACAATCAAGTTTCAGGAATTGTAGTCCAATCCTCCTGAAAGAATTTGAGTAACTGATTCAGGTTTTCCTTGCTCACGGATGCTACCACCCCCGTGCTTCACTGTCGGGAGGGTGTTCTTCAACTTGTAAGCCTCCTTCTTCTCCAAATCATAGTGTGACTTTTTTTAGGGAGGTTTTGGAGCAATGACTTCTTTGCTGATGTAGGTTTTATGGTTTTATATATTTGTGCATATCTCGGAGACAGAGCGCATCTCCTTCCTGAGTGGATGGCTGAGTGGTCCCATGTTGTTTATACTTGTGTAGTATTGTTTGTACAGATGAACAAGGTACTTTCAAGCATTTGGAAAAAGTTCCCATGGATGAACCAGAATAGTGGAGGTCCACAATTTGGACTTACTTTTGATTTTGCCATTAAGTCAAGAGGCACAGAGTTTGCTTAAAACCCATCCAAAGGTCTAACTTCAGTTGACTCAAATTAGTCAATGAGATGCTTCTAAAGCCATGATACAATTGTCTGGAAATCTTACATGATGTTCAAGGACACCATTAACTGAGTATATGTAAACATCTGACCCACTGGAATTGCCATACAGTAAATTATAAGTTAAATAATCCATCAGTAAACAAATGATTTGTATCATACATAAAGTAGATGTCCTAATCGACTTCCCAAAACTATAGTTTGTTAAGATGAAATCTGTGGAGCGGTTGAAATTTTAGTTTAGTTTTAATGACTTCAGTCTAAGTTCATGTAAACTTTAACTGTATACACTGTAGATGCCAGTGAAGGAATATGTCAGTGTCCTTCAATATGCAAAATACAGTATATGACAATAAAAACTAACATTTTGTTGTCGTGTAGGGAATCTGGTTTTAATCTAAAACGTACCTGTGCCTGTATGTTAGATGTGGCTCCACCAGCAGAAGTACGAACTTTAGATGTTTTGCTGAGCACCTTCTTCTGCTGCAGGGCCATGCTGTACTTGCAGGCAGCATTTCGATATTCCTTATCGTGGAAGATGGCATCAGCGTGATAAACCAACAGCTGGTACTTCTGGGCTGGAGAGAACAGCTCCCTAAAATCAAAGCACACAAAAAATATTAAAGTCATCAGAAACAAATGCGACAATTCAATAAGGTTGCTATAATCCTAGAAAATCTAATTTGTAAAAGGAAACCAAACTAACGAAGCATACAATATAAAAACAACAACAAAGAAAATGTCAGACAAAAATGTAAATTGTAATCCAAAGAATAGAGGCATCCATCTTCTAACAACCTTCTAACAACAAAAACCTTAAACTAACTATGACAGGACAACGTGTTAATTATCTGGCCTTTGTTTCTATAATCAACCACACTATGATTATCAAGACTGTGAACAGGGACACTGAAAGAAATTATAAATATATGTGAAAAAACGATCTCGAACAATACTTGCCGCTAACCGCTAATCTCGCTGTTTATTACACGGGTCTCTACAATGGCTATGTCTCGGAAAGGAACCGCTTTATGTTATATATTAAACCACGACTAACGCAGCTCTTTGGACTCAATGTGTAAGACAAAGCGTTACGGTTACAATGATTAATGTTAGCTGTTGTTGATCAGTTAGCTTAGGGCTATCACTGTCACAACACTGGTGGGGCAACGCACTTCTCAGGAAATAGACGGTCCCCGTTCGGACAGTTACTTACGGATTATTATTACTCATCGTCAGCAACAAACTGCTCAATATCCGGACATTAGAGTGGAGACCGGCGGCAGCCATATC
>JASGAT010381556.1:0-12015 GCA_030220025.1 Chelon auratus
ACGTCTCCACTGGCTTCAAGTCCATGTACATCAAGTAAATGTGTCATAACCCAGCCTCAGAGCGATGTTCTTCTTATCCTGAGCTGCGGGTTTTTTGTTTAACCAGTGACCTTGTTGCATGTCAAGTTGTCAAGTTGTCAAATGAATGACAGAGAATGATATACTTAGGTGCAGTGTTTCCAAATGAGCGGGAGGGAGTTCCAGATAGATTACGCAGAACTAAATCTAGTCAATATTTTATTTTTATTTTTTTTGTTCAATACAGATTTGTTTTAAAAGCCCTGTAACTCCATCTGTGTGTTGCAGAATCGTACAGGCTTGGAAACATTCATTATTGCACTGATGCTGATAAACGGTACAGGTGTTAACCAGTTAATAATACTGAACTTTCCGCCGCATTAATGCTCAGCATAAAAGCCTTTTAGTAAGTCTCACCTTCTCCTAGCGTCTGCTTCAGAAGGTCATGCTTAGCCTGCAGTTTGATAATGAGATTGCTGCCATTCAAGTACTCCTTGTATTTCTGCAGATGAAATAGATAAAAGGACAAATTATGAAACCATTTCTAGTTACAACTGTCATACAGCACAGTACATCTGCACACTCTCATTTGTCTGACAACTCACAGTGAAGTAGAAGCCCTCCGTCTCTTGCTGATTGGATCGCCTCTTTGAGATGTTTGCCTTGCTCATGTAGGAGTCAGAGGAGGCCGACTTGACTGACTCTGTGGATTGGCTGTGCTGGAAGGCGTCTGAAACATCAAAGTCCTCCACGGTAAGCATGTCCTGAAGGGTCTGCATGGTGGCATCAAGAGTCTTCCTCACCTGTCACACACACATAGAGCATACGAACAACGTGACTGTAATGTTAACAATATCCAGAATTACAATTTCTTAGTTATATGAAATGAACATGAAAAGAGGAAGGAGACTGGTGATTCTTACTCAATAACAAGAAAGAGTTTTTATACATATTGTGTAAATTTCCAAATACATTTTATCAATGTCACAAACAAGGTTCGGTGTAAACCATGCAACTCAGGCTACGATTATACTGCTGCAAGCCATTTGCTAAGCGGTTTGACTAACACACCGCAAACAACTGAGTAATTAGCTTCCTAGCATGATGCATCGTGACTTGAAAGATTAACTACGTTCCTTCCATGTGAGGCAGACAGGAAGAGAGTGTGCATTTCCATATTCATAACAGACAAGCACCAACACATATATACACACCCTGGTGACCTTTAAACAGGTCTGTGTGAGTCACAGTGGCCTTGGTGACTCCCAGCCAGCAGGCCAGGGACCACACTGGGGTGGCCCCCTGAGGAGCCAGGAGACTGGATGAGAGACGACCCCACAGATCAGTGTCAGATAAGGTGAATGTAAATGAAGGGTGACAGTCGTGGAGACTGGTTGTTTGCCGTTACGTGTCAAGTGTGGCAGGAGCGGAGCTGCTGGCAGCCAGTTTAAAATACAGCGCAGCCAAAAGCGGTACGAAAACAGGTGCTATGATGAGTGATAAACTGATCGTCACTAATGTGGGAGAGATGTTTTGCTTCTCCAACAGATAAGGGAACAGTGCAACAATTTGGGAAAGACCTTTTTTTTCCCTGAAACCTGAATTAGAAGGTAGAGGTAGTTAGCTTAGCTGGAAATGTGGGACTACAGCTAGACTTGCTTGGAATCTGGCTACCAGCAACTGTAAAATTTCAACAAAGGGTGAAAATGACATGTGTTTTTGCAGGAGTATTGCTCAATGATTCCAGGAAGTCACTACGCCTCGCCAATAACTGTATGTGACATGTCAAATACTTTTATAAATTTTATATGATGTATTTTTTATTTTTTTGTTAGAATCAAACAAACAAGTTCATTTAAGAGCCTTCAAGTTTCTGGAAAGTGTACAGAGGGAGACTATAACTCTAAACCTTGTGTGATTTTATAGACTGATTCACATACAGAGCAGCAGATATGCATCTTTAAGACACTTTCCTGTTATGTTACACGTCGTCGCACTTGATTGATGGCATAGACGATAAGACCTTGCACAGAAATTTGCACATGGCAGGCAATGCCCTTTCCGTTTCTCTCAGGCTGTTGCGTTACATGTTACCCTTGAGCATTTTCAAGTTTCGCAATTTAGTTTTCACAAACAGTCGTGCTTTAATCAATTGGATAAGTTTCCCCCGTGCTTTTGTGAAGACACAACAAAGTTATTTTCGGCGTTAACGTGCTAATAATAATAATAATAATAATAATAATTACTTTACAGTGCTGCAGTGGTAAAAACGATCTCCCTGCAGTATTTTCCAGCGGTCCTGGTCCACAAAGACCGCCTCTCATTATAAAGTTATAAATGTTAATTAATTTTAATAAACTAAAACACCTTGAGGGGGAAAGCGTGGCAGTGCTTTTTCACACGGTAAACGCTGCATGTAGTATTTAATGAGTGTATCGTTTAGACCGGCATCAGCAAAATGCATCAGGTAAATACAATATATAGAATATGAATGATTATCCACATTGGCCCCCAACACAAGAACTGCTATACCAATATGCAACTCAGCCAAACCAAACGTACTTAGCACTGTCCTTTCTCCTAAGAGAGGCACAGATGGCTAACAATGGCGCACTTGCAGAAAGCTTGCTTCATTCTGAAATGAACAGCTGACACAGGCTACCTTTAATACTTGGATGCACAGAACCTCTCACCTCTTCATTTTCTATCTTCAGTGTGGCCAGGCGAGACTGCAGCTGGTGGTAGCGCATCAAGAGCTCTGTCTGGACAGGCTGCTGTGCGCTCACCTGACACACCTGGGATTACGAAAGAGAGAAAGCCATCTTTCAACAGGATGATTTAACGCCGGACAGCAAACACGAAGAGAACTCGGACCGAAAAATGTTCTTATGTCCCTGTCCCTCTGTGTCACCTCACCTCATCCCCCATGTGTGGCTGATAGTCGAAGCGTGCTGGAGGACAAAAGATCTGGCTGTGTGTGTCCATGAACTTCAGCTTGTCACCTCTGATGTCCATGGCGTCTACTGCTCCCTCAAGTAAGTCCAAACCTTCATGGCGAGACGTTTCCAGACTGTATTCTGCGGATAGGTAGGTCCTCATAGTGCGCGCCAGGCTTGCGTGGTACCCTAAATCACAACACTGAGGAAATGAAGTAAAACAAAGGAATTATGAATCAATGAAGGACCTGTTGCTGTTAACACTGGGACAAAAAGTTAGTTCTTCTTACGTCTATCATGTCCGAGACGTCGTGAATGTAGTATTTGGCCACCAGAGCATTGGTTGCTGCCAGATTGAGAAGATAGTCGTTGCGAGCCTTTGTGCATTTCAGCTTGTTTTCAGAGTACTTGGCTTGTCTCTAGGGAGAAAAAGTCAGAGAGACCCATCAGTGGAGGATGTAAAATGGCTTCCTAATGTACTCATAGAATGCATTACTGCATTAAACTGATTTTATCTCATACAATATGTCAATATGTATAAAAAATGAATGGCACAATGTAGAGAATTGCTTCTTCTAATGACATTTGAACCATTAAGTCAGAAACTGGTCAAATCCAAGAATTCCACCACAAACGCATTTACAGATATTTGTGCTTTACTGTTGTCTATAATGTACATCACATGCATCTCTATCACAGACAGATAATAACCGCTATACCTTCTCCTTCAATTTCTCCATCTTCTTCACAGAACTTCGCCGCTGTGGACGTTCGTCATGGCCGTAACGCAGCAGGCCGGAGCTAATGTCGTTAGTCTTGCCAATGTGCTTCTCTTCCTGTTTCTCTGCCTCCTTCAGCTTGCTTTCAGCGCTGATGCTCTCGGTATGGTACATGTGGTATGTCTTCATCACCTGCGAGAACATAGGGCAAACCGTCACATGGACCACAGCATATGGAAGGTTGATACTCCCGACTTTAGAATTTACTTGTGGACATTAACGTCTATCGCATCATGACGCGCACATGTTGAAATACACTAATATCTACAACTTATATATGCACTGAACTGTTATGGCTGACTGTTTAAGGAGGAGCTGTGCAGTAGTGGTTAGAGAAGCAGCCTTGGGACAGGGTTACAGGCTCGCCTCTCCCGTGTCCATGGCCTTGAGCAAGCACCTCACCGCCAATTTGCTCCCCTGGCGCAAAAAGAGGCAGCAGCCTACTGCCTCGAGTGCACACACTACTGAGGGAACAAATGGACGGGTCAAATACAGGAAAATTAGTTCCCCATGTGGGATCAATACAGTATTTTTTAGCTTGTACAGTACTGTAACTTGTGTGGCTGCACTTGGAGCAATGGTCAAGTGTAGATGGGTTTAATGCAGAGAATACATTTCTTGTATGTGTCTATATACTTGGCCAATAAAGATGATTTATATTCTAACAGTAGTAGTAGTAATAGTTTTAGGAATTGATGTTGAATTCAATTCTAGTCTCATTTTCAAAAAACAAAAAAAAGAGAGAATGGAAAAGTGTACATTACTGTCAGTTGTCAGTATTTTCCAATTAATTCCAAACTAGTTTCATTTAGGCAATACCTGCCTCCTGGCTTTATCCGCATACTTGAACCCACATGACCCCAGAATATTTGAGCTCATCAGGCGTGTAAACATTAAGGAGTGTAGCTCCTTCATCTGTCTCATGGGAGGTGTCATATTTTCACAGATATTTCCTAACCATTCTTGTGAGTTGTTGTTCTAGGTGTGTCTGTCGGATGTGTCCACACTGCTGTTGTGTTTGAATGCCGTCACGATGGCATAGCAGGATTAAAAAAGAAAACAAAAAAAACAAAAAACAATAAAAGATCCTAGCAACACAAGCCGACAAATCTCTGCTACTACAGCTTAAACCCTCGCGTGTCACCACGACGTTTCATGGTGTTAGCGAGGAGACAAACATGTAAATGTTTAACTAGTAACCGCTGAATCAAGAGCGCAATTACACAACATCTGCTTCTACCATCACCGACTCTCAAGTTCCGGTCTCCTAGCAACCGTGTCTGAAGCGGACGTGCAGAGGACAGCGAGATCGATCAGCAGGGGAGGAAGGAGGTTACAAAGTGACAGTGAGCAACCTTCTCTGCTGAACGAAACCCAAAACTACTCCACAAACAGTCAACAGCGAATCGATGCCAGAGCAGCCGCCTGATAAAGACGTGTATTTAACACATGACTGATAAAATAACCAAAAGATGCACAGCGTGCACGTTCGGCTTAAATGCTATATATAACTTTCTCAGCTCCAAACTTGAACATACTCCTGATATTTCCTTGTGCCGTGTGTAGGAGCTGCAGACAGACCACTTAATAATGCATGAGTCAGAGAGAAGAAAAAATCAATATCAGTACAGCAGTGATATACCATGTGCTGTATAATGTTACATGTGAGAATATTTCTCACGTGGTACCTATCATGATGCTGTTCTTAAATCTGTTTGGAATTTACTGCCCGTTTGCTACTCTATCTAGTTTAAAAGTTAACCATTTGTAAATAAGTTCCTTCAAAGGATTGTATGAACAATGAGCAGCTCTCTGTCCTTTATCTTATGACTTTTTTTTAATTAAGAAATCAAACCAGAATTTCAAACACGACCGCATTTTGCTGCAACTACGCTGTAATTTGAGCTCATACTCAGTTTTACGGGATCATGATAAATGAGTCTTAACTTGATCAAGACCCCAACTTTTTTTTTTTTTCCTTCTTTTTTTAATTATCTTTGATTGATCACCAGCAGTATTTACTCGATAATAGCCAAGATGTAATGCGAACGATTAAATGTTCAGCGAGTAGCCACGGGTGGAGTTTCACAATCAGCAAAAATAGTGAAATAAGTGAATATACTGGATGGAAGTGTATTATTACATGAACTAGTTTGAGCAAAAGTCTATATTACAATAAATGTTATAATTAAAAGTATTTTGCAAAGTTCTTTTGCGTGTGTAGACATGACTCAGCTTATTTTTGTTTTAACATTTTAAGACCTGTGACCTGTGAATTTAAGAATGTGCCATTAAATTGGGGATTGAAACATTTAAGGTATGGATTTTGGATATTTTGCCTCATGCTCTTTTCTTCCTGGCCTATTTTGAGCAGCTTTTAGGCTGGTTTTTCATAACAGCTGTTGAACAATAACTAAAGATCTTGATATCACGCAGCAGTAAAACCCAGAAGAACGCACTCTTCTGTGTTTGTCCCATATACAGCAGATGATATCACCGCATCAGTTCATTTTCCTCAGCCAACTGAAGATGCCGCATCACTGAACACGGATATTTTCTGTCTGCACCACCACACAGAACGCTCCTGTGAGCTTTATGTCATATAGGTACACGCATTTCCATGTGTGGCATGTGTTCTGTATGAGTATGATATAACTAGCCACAAAGAGTGACAACCACACAAACAGAGGTGCTTCATAGCAAGTAACATCAGCTGGTGTTCGCTCATGTTGGCAGTGAGCACGGTGCACCTCTGCAGCACACACTGCTGAGTCCGCCTGGCGCACAACTAGTGGCAAGAACACTCTCTCCTTCAAACGATGTAGAAATTCACAGCAGGAGGAAGAATGTAAATTTCCTCCCCCAGGAGGAAGAAGAAATGACCTGTTAAATGCTGCACTGCTGATAAGGCGTATCTGTTGTGTGCAGTGTCAGACCAGCTGCTTCACAGGTTACAGGTTCTGGTTTGAAAAAAAAAAAAGCCTGGGCTTTAGGACTGACATGTCACAGGCAGCCAGCACGGTGGAAAGGCACAAGCGGGACAGAAATAGAAAAGTCAGGTGAGAGAGGACAGTGATATTTGTTTAACTCACTGTGTAGAGTTCATTGGTGACTTTCACTAGCTCTTCATGCATCTGCACCCCCATGTCTTTACTCTGTGAGAAAGAAAAACAGAGAGAGAGTATTATAGGTGAATACGACATTTAAAGGACAAATGAAGGCAGGTGTTCATACGTATAAGACTAGGCTATTTAACAGTAAAAAAAAAAATATATATATATATATATATATATATATTGAAGACTGTGTGCCAGTTTTATTCTTTATGTGAGGGATGTCAGCAGGCGTTGAAATGCTGTCATTACTCTGCACCAGAAAAGATCTAATACAATGCCCAAAGTGCACATGTCGACAAAAATAGAACAGCGCAGCAACTGCAGAACATTTCCCATGGAGCAGAGTCACAGCTTCAGCTCACTTACAGGGGATAAGAGCCAATGATGGATTGGACATGTCCCACAATAGGGCTTATAGTCCAAGAGGAGGAATGGTGCCAGTGGAGAGTGACTCTGGAAATCCCGTTGAGGGGATATGGAGCGACGCTTAGCCCGATCAATCCTGCTTCTCCTCACCTCTTCGGGACCACTTGTCAAAACAGCAGCCTTGCTTTTTCACATGTGATGTGAATTAAACTTCAGCCCATTAAGTGCATTTACAGTTTGTCTTAACAAATGCCAGAGCTGATTCATTTCTGTCCCGTGCTTGTGCAATTCATTAACCTCGAGACTGCACCGCAGATGAACCAGGACCCAAGAGCGGAGCAAGATTATTGTTTTGGAGAACTCTTTTCACAGTTTGAGCTAACTTTTTCCAAAGAGAGTTTTTCTGCAGGCAGTTATTAGTCCTTTTTTTCCCTTTGTGCTGGCCCAGAGCCATCCAATTCTCATCAAGGCTCCTGTCGTGATAGTGCAGAGCCCCTAGAAAGTATAAATTACTGCAGATTGCTGATACTGATCTAAAAATCCCAAGGTAGTTTGTTCATCACAGCTGCTTTACCACTGGCACCATGCTAGCCTCATGATGTCTAATAATAATATATACATTATGTGATACGACAGTGTAACTAATATTAATTTTGCACACATATTTTATGGAGAAATTTAGTTAATTATGGAGACTGAAACTGCCAGTTTGCCAAGTCAAAAATAAATTAATTACTGAATACATCACTCAAATAATTAAGTAAATGTCACATGCACCACTAATAATAAATAAATGAATAAATAAAAATAATAAAAATAAATACAGGCATTCATTAATAATAAAATTTCACTAAAATATGACCTAAACTTCTGCTTTCATTTGCTTATGTATTTATATTAATTTTCTCATTTAACTGCTAAAAAATAAATAAATAATTAATTGATTCATTTTTTAATTTGTTTAGGGAATTATCAATCTGTTTATTTCCGTTTAATTTTATTTTATGCCTTTCCCCCTATTTATTTCCCAAAACATATTTATCTCCTGTTTCTTTATATGTCACAATGTATAATTTAATTAATGCCTAAATTTGTTTTCATATTGTTTTCAGTGAATATAAAGGCATAAAAAAAATATTGTATCATTTAGTTATTTATTTATCTTGGTCATTTTCAACCAGTTATTTTATTAAAGATTTTATCAGGGAGCAAATTGAATATAATATTTTTAAATAAAATAATTTACAGTAAAAAGATTTACTGTAGTCACCTGCTGCTCTCACACATTCTTTAAGTGGTGCTATTTTAGTTTAAGTCTCAGATACTGATAATACTGGTGGCCCAGCTTTTATGTATGGTTCCCAGAAGAACCTTTGTATGCATGACTGATGACATACCCCTGGTCTTAACAAGAGACAATGACACGGTTAATGTAATTATTCAAATCAAATTTAGTCCTCAAAGGGAATATCTTGACAGAGGACCGAATGGCAAGAAATACTACACTGCATACGTGACATTTTCATGTCCTGCATTTAAGTATATTTTTACATATTACTGCTGGTGTGGCGTCAAGTTCCCAGCAGTGGTCATCAGTCATGCTGTGTGATCACACGAGTTCTGTGACTGTTAGTGACGGTCAGGGTTGCATGCCCTCCTCCATTTAATTCTGACCTTTTTGAAAAGTCTGATGACATCCTCGCCCACGTGTGCCAGACGGACAATGACGTTGTTGTTGTAGATGTCGCTCAGAGTGGCATGGTCTCTGCTCTCTCGTCGGGTCTGGTCCAGGACCAGATACCAACAGTTTACAGTGGACAGGAGATTTTGGTCCTTTCTGAAACAGCAAGGGAAATACTTTGTTAGCAGGTGAATACTGTATGACAAAAAAATACAAAATAAAGCTTATGGCCTCAAGTAGTACTTTGATTTCATGTTTGGTGTCTGGCAACAGAATGTTGTTAGTGGGGGCCTTTGTTTCCTGTGGGTTGAGGGGATCATCCCACAGATACTTGATCAATGTGGGATCTAGTGAATTTGGAGGCCAGGTCAACACCTTGTGCTGTTTTTCATGTTTTTTTCTGAGTTGTTTCCAAACCATTTTTGTGTCTGTGTCAGGCTGCGTCCTGATGGGGATGGCTGCTGCCATCAAGGAGTGTCACTGTTATGGGGTAGGGGTGCCTGGTCTGGTCTAGGTGGGTGGTACATGTCTAAGTACCATCCACACGAATACCAGGTCCAAAAGTTTCCCAGCAGAACATTGTATTGTCACAAGATGGTCAACGTTATTTACTTCTCCTGTAACAGGTCATAACGTTGTGGCTGATCTGTAAATATTATACAAACTCCGATCACAATACTTGGTCCTTGAGCCATGGCAACGGTAATGTGTGTTTACCTAACATGAAGCAGGAGGCAGACTTTCTTATTATCCTCCATCCTATTATTTGGTTACAGTTCTGGAGCTTTTCTTATTAGAGATCAAGATCACTGCGCATGTGGATAGGAATCAATTGTACATACACACTCACTGACAGACTCTCACACACACACACACACGCACACACACGCACGCACACATAAGGAGGCAAGCCGACTGCCTCCTTATTCAAGAGAGCATGTGAGTTCAATTATCCTCGCACCAAGGAGTTTTACGTCCTCTTCTCGTGTTCTTCTGTCTTTCGAGAACACTTCACTGTGTTTCTAACCTCTAATTTTGACTCGTTATAAAATATAGCATACTGTGGGTTAACTGCGCTAAAGGCAGATAACGTATGCTGCTTCAGACCAAATCCAATATAATTAATCTTTAAATTTTTAGACAAAGTAGAGGAGGGGAGTTAAAAAGAAAAACTTTCACGGCCTGAATGCCTTTGTTGAAAGGAATGAGGACATTCGAAAGGCACGTCGGTTGTAGATGCTGATGGTGTCTGCTGATTTGTACCCGCAGAAACTTTTTAGATAACACATGAGGAAGAAACAGCTATAAACTTAGCCATAAAGTATTTTATTTTGCACAATCAGGTTGCTATCACCTCCCTTATAACTGAAAAACTTTCCAGGCTGGATGGCATTAGATTTAGCAGGTGGCTGCTACGTGCTATTTGTTGTGTCCCCATGTAGGGAAACAAACTTGCTGCAGGACCTACAGGCTGACTCTGGAAATGATTTTTTAAAGACAATATAACAACAGATGTATCAACACAACAGTTATTCATATTAATGCACATTATTGCACCTTATTAATCATTCCTATGTATATAATATAAATTAACTTCTGTCTCTATTTCTTGTATATTTGTTCAGATGATAATTTTGTAAATTGTTTGCTTATACTATTTTATTTTATTTTATTTTACTAGATTTTTACTTGTATTTTATTTTAATCTTATTTTTTTATTTGTGGTTCTCTTTTATGTGTCTGTCTGTCTGTCATATGAAATGCACACACACACACACACACACACACACACACACAGACCAGGACTCTTATCAACCTCTTTAAGTCACTATACAGTAACATAAAGCCCCACACAACCAGTGTCTTTGCATGACATTCAAGCATTTTTTATGGGCTGGCTTGTACATTCTGTCCATTAATTAATACTTAATACTGGGAACCTGGCGGCACATCCATTCTCAAGTTCATTTACGATTCAAAACCTGATAAATTCCTTGTATGAGTGAGCAAACATGGCAATAGATCAGATCTCCAAAGATGTAGCCACTGACACATGAAACTAAAGGAGTTAGCAACAATATTAATGGATGAGCAACAATAATCAAATGTATTTATATTAAATCTTCTATTTGTTTCCTACGCTGTCTAGTATTTTACAATAATACATATATAACATAGTTTCAGTAAGAGCAATGTGGAAGGCGATTCTATGCAACACTTGGGTCAGCTAATACACATTCACGGCATGTGTTGCAAGTCTTGCAACTTTAGATTCTCTTTATATCGCGTAGCCTTAAATAGCTGACACTTCTTCAAACACATCTGGACCAGTCATTGTCTATAAATGTATGCACAACTGATAATTGCAAATCATGGAACATTTCGGTTTGCTTTGCACTTTTTCTGATCAGAGGGTAACACTGGTCCGTGGTAGAATCTGGGTTTGATGTGCGCGAATCGTGCATACAGATGTTATTTTTGTCTTGAGAGATCTTGCTGAAAGAGTAGACTGAACTTGTTTTCTGTCAACTGCTTCGAAACTTTGATCATTTTTATCCTCGGAGGATTGCGTTTGTGCTTTCATGTTCGTTTTGAAGTGAATTGTGGCTTGTTTTTCTGCCTTGGTGAAGGTCAATCTAATCTTCGGCAAATGCTGGTCTCTACACTGTAGCACCTCAAAGCAGATAGGAAGTATCCCAAAAATAATCCTTTAATTAAATTAGAAACAGACCTCACCTCATTAAGACCTAAATCACCCTCTTAATGCATTTTAAAACTTACACTTTCTCTGAAAACAGTCTCTTAAAAGCTAACGACATCACATAAAATGTGCTCACACTGCATCTGACACGCATGCACGCACATGTTGCGGCCAGTCACGATGGGTTGCACTTATTTCTTTGATACGTTTCAGAAGTTAAAATCACACTGTAGAGTCTTTATGTGAACTCTCATTTTAACTTGTACCGTATTGTTCATGCTTAGGTTTGGTTTATCCTCCCGCCTTGGCCAGTAATCTCGGGAAGAAGTCACACAAACGAATTACCTTTTAAACTTCTGTTAAGTGCTCAGTCGAAAGCGTGGTGCTACACTGAAGGTTATCAACAGTGTCGGGCATT